>VZSC01009404.1:108684-124606 GCA_013398225.1 Steatornis caripensis
GGCGGTGTCGCCGTGGCAACTGCCCGGGATTCGTGGGGCGGGGTCGGCCGCCACCATATTTTCCTGTTTATTGTACCTCAAATAGCTGACCTTGGGAGAGACACAGCCCCGCTCTGAACAGCGGCTCTCACAGCCCGCCTCAGTGTTATCAGCGGTTTGTTTTGCTGGGCCGCGAGGCTGAGCGCCACGGGCCAGGGCCTCTGCCAAGTTCAGGATTTTTCCACCAGCTACGCTAGTTTATTTCTAGTCTCTTTTCCCAGCAAAGACTCTTGACACATGGGGTAGGCCCCGTTTTAAGAATTTATATCCTGGGGGGTCCCTTCGGGAGCGCCGTGCTGCAAAAGTTACCGGAGCTGGCTCCCGACTACACCCAGGATGCCACAAGTTTATATGAAAATGAAGTGATCTTAGATTCAGCGTGAATATCTGTACTAAAATCCCCCCTTTATGCCTTGAATCTGACTGAGTCGCTTCAGTTAGGCTACAGCTACCATTGACGTACAGGCTTATGGACGCGATCCAGGAAAAGAAGGTATTTTGAGACCGGTGAAGGGCATCTCAAGTTTGTGTTGCTTACTGGTAAAATTACTCATTTTTATTGAAACCTGCAATTCCTGGCTGAACCATGCTGTGATAAATAGGGGTAGAACGTGGCTTGCTTGAGTATTAATAGTAAGCTGCGTACAGCTTTGTGTGACTGAGAGATCAGTGCTGCTTGCGGAGGTGTCGCAGTCTAATCCCCGCCACAGACAAAACTGACAGCACAGCTACATGGCATACGTGGCAGATGAACCGCATGAATGCTTTATATTTGTATTAGTAAATTTGAAGTGTAAATCGGTAGTGGGAATTCAGCTGTAGGCAAGGCTGAAGCTTTAGGGTGCTGTTGGCTGTAAGTAGCTGAAACTCCACACATGTCTTTCCTTTACTCCTTCTAAAACTTGAACTAACTTCCAGTTTACTTGATTTTTTTGAAAAAAACTAATGCTATGTATTATCTGCCAATGAAAATATTCAGCTTTACTCTTAACGTTGTTTAATCTTGATCCTTGAAGGTGTTCTGGGCACAGCCTACAACAAAGCCGGGTACACTGCCAGCGGTGCGTATCGTTCACCAAAGTGCCCGAGAGCATTCACCCCTGTGAATAGCACCAGAAATAACTGCACCTTGTGCCAGTTTTTCTCCATGTTTCCTGATACATCTTCGTTTTCTTTCCCTTTAAGTCCACTGCAAAACGTGGAAGCCTTTAGTCACTCTCTCAGCCACTTCAGGAATTTTTTTTTTTTTCACTAATCTAGCAAACACAGCCTTGTTTTTAGGCACCTGGACCTAAGACAGTTCAATGGACATGGGCATTTATGCTCAGAATGCACTAGTGCCCTCATTTTACTTTTTGGATAAATAATTGTCTCACCTCTTAGTTATTTGGAGCCTGTTTGCTGACTTAAATGTACCATTTTACATACCTCAGTGACTTTTTTTTCTTTTCCTTTTTCTGTTCCTTTTCTCTGGAAACAAATATTTTATCAGCCAAAAACAACGATTCTACAAAAAGTAACTGCTGTGGAAAGCACCGAGGCAATTCTGTCAGACACTACCTAAGAAGGTGCTTCAGAGCTCTGAAAGCACCTCACCTTCCAAGAGGAGCTCCACATCTGCCTGTTACAGTTTATCTGCATTCGTCTTGAAATTAAAAGATCTGTTTAAAATTATTTGGGAGGCTGTAAACTATTCTTGGCAGGGCTGGAAAAGAAGAGTGATGCTGACAAAATAAAAATACTAAAGTTAACAAGAAAGATACAGGGCAAAAGCACTGTAGAGAGGCAGCGCCACATTTGTGGGGACAGGAGAAATTGCTAGCCATGTTGCTTAAAACTTATTTCGGGACTTCGTGAAGACAATATAATGTTTTGTACAAATGTGGTAGGGTTTTGGTTAAGAATTGGCAAATACAGGATCTTATCAGAGTTGTTCTTAAAGAAGTAATTAAGTAAATCAGGAAAAAAACAATCCTGGTGTGATAGTGTATTTTGAAATGCGAAGAGAAAAAAAAGCCCAGAGAGGTCTGAGATAATAGTTCAGAAATGTACTTTGAAACAACAAAAATCCCACAGGCCAGAGTATAAAGCGTGCAGAAGCTCCCAGTTAGACCCAAATTTGCCCCTCCTGATCTAAAGCTTTAAGCCAATTTTTGATACAGCTCTGCAAGGCAGTTCGTATGCAGGACAGGCATATATGTGAGTGATTCATCACACAGAAGCGCTTTACAACCGAGCAAGCAGATGCATCCTATATTTCCAGAAGGGAACAGATCCATAAACAGAGAATCAAAGCAAGTTTATAGTGAATAGTTCTTACCAAACAAATCAGGTTGGGCTTTTTTTTGGTAGAAAAAACTTTGGACCTGTTTTTTAAAAGTTTGTGCAGCTGATAGTTTAGTTGGCTAGAAGGAGGTTTTGGCTTTCATTGTAAGGTAAATATTTTCAAGGATCAAAGAGGTGGGAGACGGGGGTGGTTAAGAGGTAGCTACTCAGCTCTTAGTGGGCTATTATCCAAAAAGATATTGTGTCTGTGTTTGTCTCTACCACATAACTAATATCCTACCAGTGAACAAATATATATATATCAACTTAATGTTTTGGATAAGCTGAATAAAACACATCCAGAAACTGAACCTTAGAAGTTCTTGTTTTTACAGTCTGCTTTCTCCTCTAGACTTCAGGACATATGGTGTCTAGCCTTATGTCTTGCACACCTTTCTCCACTGACAGAAATGCTTTCAGCTTCATTTGGAGGGATTCAGGTTAACCACACGCTAGAGGTTAAGAAATTCTTGATTCATGCGGAGACGAGCTCTCAGTCCAAGCGTTCTCCTTCACCTAGATACTGCACCCTAGAGATTTCCCTTAAAAGCAGGTAGAAGGATCTGTCGGATGGTGTTGTAGTTGTCTTCTGTTTTGAGAAGAGGATTTTGGGATCTAGGCACAAACGTGCATCAGACACAGGCACCTCTCCAGCAACAACCAGAGCAAGGGCCTAAGCCTGAATGCAGCTCCCAAGGCGAGGGGTGGAGGTCCCCATGGAGGCCCACGGAGCTCTTTCCCAGGAGTCTGACCCAAAGTGACACTGCTATACCATGTTGTCACCGGCCTTGAGCACAGGCAGACGAGCCCCAGGAGCGGGGCAGGGAAGAGGTTGCAAAACCCCTGAGTGCATTCAGGGGCCTGACAGACTTCAGCCATCATCTGTCCTTCCTGGACATGAGAAATAAAATAACTTCACTGTGATTTTTACGCTGTTCCTTGACGTTTTCTTTATACACAGCAAAGAGGAGCAGATGTATGTTGTCACCGGCACAGAAGAGGAAGAAAACATGACACTCTTTTTATGCCTGCAAAGGCCTCGCAGGGCCTTCAGCCTGAAATCAGACAGTTCAGTGACAATCAGGAGGCAAGGACCGACTGCCTCAGCTTCCTGCCTGAACTGAATGCTTCCTCCAGATCCCCCTGCTTTTTGCCCTCTCTTTCACGGGTCCTTGAAAGTTCCTAGTTCTTTTGCCTGTGCTTGCGGCAGCTGCCTTTTCTCCGCCAACAATTGGCATTTGTCAACCTCTGGTGCAGATGTCCCTAAGCTTCGTCCTGTGCTGCTCTGTGTTTATGGAGAACCTCCCTTGAAACGATTTGGAGCGCCACTCGTGCACCTCTCCTTCAGATCTTCTGCCTTAAGATTCCTCCTAGGGAAGGTGCGTTTCGAAAATCAGCCAGTTATACTCATGGTGGTTAACCTGAGGGGCAGGTAGGAAGAGGGATTTTTTTTAGCTGTTGTAATATTTCAACGATAATTATATATTAGCATGTATTTCTAAAATGGCTTAAGCTTTATGCTCCCTTTTTTTCAGCAATCCCTTACTCCATTTCTTAATTTGTATTAGTACTCTAGGTACAATATCCATTTGATTTGGTCTTAAAAATGTTTTCCTTCACTAAATAAAAGAGGTGATGAAGAACATCTTAATTATGACTCCGATTCAGAACAGCAGACAAACGAAGTGTGTCCTAAAGAACTTGAACCAAAGTAACTAATGCTACTTGAGTATAGTTTTTGCCTGTATGATTTTGTTACCTTTGTTTTCTTAATTGAAAAAGATGGGTTTCTTTTTCTGCCAGGGATTTGGGCAATGAGAGTATTTGACCCATCAGATTAGGTTCTGGGACAGTCTTTTAGCACTTTCATGGAAATTTTCTTTCTCTTATTTGCCTTCATTTAAGCATCATCACTAATTTGTCATGAGCAAGAAAAAAGGTCTAGTCCACTGACAAAGATGACAATATTTAGTAGGTTCTACCCAATGTTACCGTGTCAATTCAGTATGCTTCTATGGTTTAAGAACCTGCTAGCAGCCTAGTATTTCTTTAACTAGATGTGCCAAAGGACTTGGGTCCAGAACTGGAGCAACTCAAATACTCTTAAATCATGGAAAAGAAGGCACTGAAATAGTGCCATGGGTTAGTGTGCAGAATTACTTTGAATAAGCAGTATTTTGAAACAGCAGCCTCAGAAAATATGCTGCTTTCTGAGAATGTGACTTTAATAATTGCTCCGGGTGGTAAAGTGACACAAAATGAATGAGACTCAAATCCTTCACATCATCACAGGACACATACCTGAGACAGAGATTACATCTGGATTTTGCAGAGGTTATTAATCAGTCATGTTGTTACCTATAGCTGATGCTCGTCCCAGGTATTCAGGGCATCACATAGCTTTGTTGACCGCTCAGAATATCAAAAACTCATGGAGTTTATTGGTTGTTTCTGAATTATTAGAGGAAATTGTTTGATAACTGTCCACAATTGTTTTGAAATAATTTCAGATACATTCACTAAAGCATCTGCTGCTTATCTCCCACGATCAAATGGATAAACAGGGCTTTTGTACATACATTTGGAAAGGCACTGGAGAAAATGAAGTAGAACCTTATTTGCAAATACAAACTCTGTGTCAGAGTCCACCATCCCTGTAACTTTAACTGAATTCTTTCTGGACTTTATGAATTATTATAGATATGATTTATTTTGCACAGGAACTGGATGAACCTGGTAGAGGAAATAGAATCTATAATATACGCCTTCCAGATATTCTGCATCCATCAGTAGGATGTGCATAAAATTACAAGGGATGAAACAATTAGGACAAAGGTATTGTCATGAAGGTACATTACCGGGAGCATGGCATAGCTGCTTTTGGAAAAGGGGGCATAATGAAGAAATATATTGACCAGCTGTTACCAGACAAAAAGGTTTAGGAAGAGAAAAGTGTGCTGAAATTAAAGCTGATGGCCATGCAGTTACTGGGGAGGAAAATGATTATGCTTTTTATTGGCCTGAAGGGGATGTAAATGAAAATGTTACAGTCGAATGTGAATCTTTTAATACAGATGAATTGCTGAGAATGAACAAATGCCAATTCTTCTCCTAACAAGCTACCTTCAGCCATAGGGAAAATACAGAATAAAACTTATGTATAAACATGTAGTGGGAACCATGTTAGGCGTATGTTACGTGTGGTTTTCTTATTCATGAACCCGTTACAACGAACAGTGATTAATAAATATATCTATTATATACGTGTGTATATATATATATAAAACCTGATTTATGAAGACTTTTAGTTATGTGCTTAAACAAAGCATGTATTTAAGTCCCACTGAAGTTAGATCTGTGCTTGAATCCTTTCTTGATCTGGGGCCTTAGGCAGTTACTTGCTTTTTCTGGGCATCTTGACATTTCTTGAAACTGGCTTTCTGTAGAAGCAGCTCCCATTTTGCAACACAAAGTCAATATGATATGTTACAGAAAAGTATTTTCTCATGAAGACTTTGTTATTGTTCCCATTTTCTTTCATCTAAAATAAAAATAACTCATGCTGAAAATGCAGCCTGTGTATACTGGCAATTAAAAACAAATCAGGAAAGCACTCTGCTGTATTAAATCACACATGCCTAGTTATGATTTGACATGCTGGGGAATGAAACCAAATTCTACCCTCCCATGGTATTTTGTGACAGTGATAGCAATGATTTTTTTTTTTTTTTAAGACTGATTGGAATACGTATATAATGTCTTTACTGCTTCAGCATTTCTTTTTTCCTGTAAGGGACCATTTTAGCTGAAGTATCAAACACTGCTTTTGTAAACACCGGGCTTCTCATTCAGAATAACTTTTTTCCCCATGCTTATGCCATTAATGTATGCATCCAAAGGTTCCTATGGAGAGTGAAATTATTGGGCAGCCTACCAGTAAATATTTGTGGTTCCTCTTTAAAACGATGTTCCAGGTAACTTACAATGAGAAATCTTGGAGAGCAGCCAGGTTTGCTTTTTCAAATGAAAGTAAGGTGTCTTGCAGTTGGCTATGCTTTTTCTGTAAAAAGGCAGCAAGAGGAGACATTAAAAACAGAGAGGAAGCAGGAGAGAGAAACAGTATGTGGTGACCTAGCATAGCACAAAGGGTGCAAGCTCTGCCTTTGCTTTCACTGAAGCAACCCTGCTGAAGTCAGTACTGCTGGAATTAAGCCTTGATTTTTCAAGATATTCAAGAAACAAAAAATAACTGGTGTTGTAGTACCTCAAAGTGGAGGAAATGCCCAAAAGATGCTGATGTGGGCCATTCAGCCAAACTTCTTGGTTGTTCGCACCAAAACAAGTTAACTCAGTTGTTTTTTACAGATCTGTTTCAACTGCTTTTTCTCTCTTTAAGCAGTGAGAGAGGATACTGAGTTTATGTAAAATATTTTCTATGAATAAGTGCAGAGTCATGAGGCGGGAATCCAAAGAACCATTATACATGTAGGCAGTTGGTGAAGTCTGTTATGGAGAATTAATGTTGAAAAGGATGATGATTATTATTAATACTAACCTCTGAGGGAATAATGAAACAGGCCTAAACATAGATAACAAATTCATATGACTGCAATACAATATGGCAGTAGAAAAAGGACATTGTAATTTGATGCTGCACACAGAGAAGCTGTATCAGAGAGGAGGGGAGAGCTGCAGAAAAACGCCAAAGCAAACAGTACCTGGAATTCCATTTTTAGATTGCTGGCCAGGATGCATTGCTGGGTAGGGGACAAGCAAAGAGCAGCAAAACACCTGAAAAATGTTTTAAGAGAAGACTGCAGTCCTGAGAACATGTTGATTTGCTGAGAATGGCTGAAGAGAAACTTGTTTTAAGTGCGTAGATTTAAAGGCAAGAAATGCAAGAGTAACAGTTAAACAACATATGGAGGGTCTCAATATGAGAATGAGAACAAGAGCCTGGTCTCAGAGGCGCTTGGTGACTTTGTTGATCTTACGTGCGTTTTTCTCTGCCTATAACATTTAGACTAGCTGCTAGGAGTGATCTGACTGCAGTGAAGCATCTCAGGGCACTCGTTGTTTGCGATATTTGCAATTAGCCTGGTCAAAATATTAGGCATACAGACTGCAGCGGATATGCCTGCAGGCACAGGGGAGTGGTGACAGGCACCATCGGAACCTATCTCAGTCAGTGGAGCTGGCGAGGCAGCTTGTCCACTGGTGTGCCAGTGAAGACCCTCGTTCTCTGGGCGGTATCATTCAAGACAGACAGGGCCAACTTGCTGTGCAGGCAGAGGAGGCAGTAGCCAGTAGCAGTAGAGCCAACAGCTTTGCCTATGCCAAAGGGCACAAAGGTTGTTTGTAAGACGAGTGCGTGCTGCATAAACAGCAAATTCCTGCCTCCTCCTCCTCCTCCTCCTCCGCTCTGTGGCTGAGAAGAGGATGAGAGTTTGCCAAAAGACAAGCAGCGCTAATCCCTGTTTCATAGACACCTGAGGAAAGCTGCACTGCTCCGTCTCAGTTTGACCCTCATCCCCCAGGGTCTCTCCAAATCCTCCCAGCCCCACCATCTGCCCTGCTGCCCATTAACTGGCTTTAAGTCCTTTCACTCCGCTGGTGCACTGAGCTGCCTTAGTCTTTTCCCACCACCTTACAGCTACTTCTCCAACACATTTCAGTTCTCCCTGTGTAGTAAGTTGCTACTTTACCACCGGAGAGGCAGATGATTAGTCACATGAGGTTAATTTTTCACTGCCCTAAAGGGACATACTAGCTTATGATAGATAAGTTTCTAGATAGATAGTAACTTTCACCTGATAAGTAGGTATAGTAACTTTCACGTGGTGAATGTGAGCCCCAGGCTAGGTCTGCATCAGCCAGCAGAATAGCCCAGGGGGAGCAAGTCTATAGACCAAAACAGTTGGGACGCTGTCATGTATGTTTCATGCATTTTGGGGTTTTGTACTCAGCTAGATCTCTTCTGATACAGTCTGGAGGTTAAATACCAGGTGGCATTTGAAGTGTGACATGTCTGCTATAGGCCTGCATCTTCTGGTTTACCTCTATCTGGAAGGAAACATGTTTGTGCATTCTGAGGCGGCTCCACAATGCAACCCAAAGCACAGAAAGTGGGGGCAACTTGAATTAAAACTCTGATGTGGATGCACCCTCAGGCATCTGTGACTTCCAACTATTCTTAAGAGCCACTTCAAGGAGATTTGTTTTTTTAAAGTCTTTGGAAAGAACAAATTAGTTGTATCCATCAGTTTGCTTTTATCTATCATTGCATTAATTCTTTCAAAGAATTTTAATAGGATGGAGAGACATGTTTACCAATACAGAAGCTGGATTGTTTAGTTCTTATAATTTTACATTAATCTGCGGTGCTTTGCAGCTCTCTGTTCAATTATTGTTCTCAGCTGTTTTTCTTTACACTGAAATAAGAAGACCATAAACAGAGCCCAAAACCACAGTTATAATAATATTTACTTTTTAATTAACCAAAGGATCCATTTCAATCTATCAAGTGAATAGAGATGGCTTTACGAGTGAAATTTGGAAAGATTACTGCCAGATTTTTCGTCATCCGAATGTTTGTACCAGTTGAAACACAGAACGTGTCACTGAATAGATAATGAGTAAAATCTTCCAATTCAAAGATGCTAGGAGATCAGACAATAGATCAGATACCACTTCTGGGAGATGTATGATTATCTTAGAGGCCTTTCTGGGTCTAAGTGTAATTGCCGTGGCTCAGTGGGACAACAGGGAGCATAAACAGAGGGAAACAGTGGGTTTCCTGTGAATATGTAAGAGGTGGTGGTGGGCATTGATAAGTCTCAATAGAGGAATGAGCCAGGGACTACTGCTGAGAAATGTAGTGTTTGTTTGTCTCTTGTATGGACTGAAGCTGAGGAGGGAGAAAGGTCCTAGGAGCTGTACTGCGAGAAAAGAAAGACTAACACTCTGAAGCAAGGACTTCTCTTGAATCTTAGGTTTACACATCCTGATCAGCTTTGCAGCTTGTTATTTTTCATCCTTTCTTTGACTCCTAGCGATCATGTTCAGGTAAACAATGCTTCTTCACAGAAAGTTGAGAGTTCCCAGGATATCCCTTTTCAGCAGCTAGAAGCTGGCAGTGCAGGGGCCTTCTGTGTATGCATGAAGACTGCAGGTCTGTGAACTCTTGCCGGGGCAGTGAGTTGCCTGCCTGCTTTACTGCAGTGGGGTACCCTCACTGTAGGGCAGCTCAAAGGCATCTGGAGAAATGGTGATTTCAATATAAAGGAAGTTCTGAACATGAGAATAACGGGGGGTGTGGGGTGTGTGTGGGGGTGTGGAATCTTGTCCTTTCCATGCAGGAGATGTTGTGCAATACAACAAAGGAATGTTGGCAGTGAGTTAAATCTGAACTACTGAGCTCTCAGTAGATGTGCAGGAAAAGATAGCAGACAATAGGAAAGAAACACAGTTAATCCAATAGCACCATCTTCCACATGCATTTTGCATGGGGACAGCTAATGAATTTTGATTTTGTCAGGTCTGGTGAAGCCAAATTCTGAAAGAAAACAGGATCATTCATACTTTCTCCTCAGCAGCAGGAATGTTCATCTGATAAGATATGATCTCTTTTTGCCATCTGCGATGCATGATGAAATCATCTGTAGCCATGTTTTAAAAGTATTAGTGAAAGCACGAAGACAGCTGGAAAAATTGCAAAGAGAAAGTGTCAAAACAAATGAAGTAACTTTCTTCGGAAAAATTCTTGAGCAAGGCTTCAAGTGCAATTCAGGACATCACGTAGAGGAAATAAGATACAGGACAGAAGATAAGCTTTCTCCTGGAACTTGAAACTGTGAATCAGCAAGGTACAGAAATACAGTACAAATATTTCAGACAGGAGGTGCTGCGATGAAGTCCCTGTGAATATTATATAGCTACTTACTTTTATATTTTCTGGATGAACCTAATTTTAGGCCTTTTTGATAGATTCAGAAATAATCTTCTGGTAATATTATTAGTGGTTCACAGTGCCTTCCATTAATAAAGGTAGGAATCAATTGCTGCTTACCAAGCAAGTTTTGATTTCTGAAAGGCTTACTTTATTTATGTATAAAATTATCTTGATTAGGATGTAAGGTGGTATTTTTTTCCTGGACAAAAATGTCAGCCAAGAAAAGGTAAAATATAGATGCATTTTTTGGTTGAAGCCTAAGTCTTTGATGTTAATGAGAGGTACTGGTCAGTGAGGATGCAGGGTCAGAGAAGAGGCTGGAACAGAGATGAAATTCTGGATTGATTGGGGGGCACTGATAAAATGTGACTGCTTCCATGGCATGGGGTTCAAATGGCTTTATATCACTGATTGTTTGAAACAAGTAATAAAGGCAAACTAAGAAAGGGATAGGAACTGCAAACAAAATAAGATTTACCTAAACCAAAGCAAGGCCTCTCTGAATTACTCTAGGTTTTTAATTTCTCAGCCTGTGAAAATGATACCAGGCTTCTGATAATATTCCTTCCAAAATACTCTGTCATCATTCTGAGAAAAACAACCCCAAACAACCTTGGATTGTCTAAAAAGTTTGAAATGAATCAATTAGCACTCGCATTTTGGAATGGTTCACAAGCACTGAATTGTTCTAGCAGGTTTCTGATCTGATGGATTTGGGTCTTTACACAGAGTTTTGGGGTTATAGATTAAAGTCTGTTTCTCTTTTTACAGCTATCCAAATTGTCTGTTGCCGTTGTCCCTGCAGCGCTCACATTTACAGAGAGAAGGCTACAAAATACAAGCCTGTGGATTAGGGAAAAACCAGACAAGCTAACTTCTCTAGACTTCAGAGGAGGCATTTGTAGCCTGATAGCCTAAATGTGAGTCTGGTGTAGTAATTCAGGCATCAAAAGTACTCAGTAGAAGAATAGTGAAAATGAGGTGCATATTTGTGTGGAAGTTTCAATAGAGCTTTTAATAATAATTTAAAAAGACCTGCTCGGAAGGTGTGTGGGTGGTCATATGGCCCACCTTTGGCAAATGGCCCTGATTAATACACCCTTAAGATAAAGAATTGGTGATAGACTGTGTATGTGTATGCTAGTACCAAAACTGGTAGAACGTCTGCCCCAATCTGATCATCTGGATTAAACAGCAACTGGGAATTTTACAAAGAGACTTTTGAAACATAGTCAGCCTGAGAAGATATATAACAGAATAATGAAAAGCTTCTGTTTGAGAGACCTTCAAGAGGAGGGTGGAGACCTTAAAGAGGAAACAGCAACCAACACAACCTCATTCGACACTGCAGGACATACCTCATTGGCACCATGATCTCCATCCAGTCCAGACAGCGCAGCCTCCTCATCAGAGCTGTGGGTAGCCTGCACCCGGCCGAGAGCCTGGCGGTGTGGGCTGCAGCAACCAGGGACTCATGTGCAGTGTGTGCATGCGTGCCCTCCCAGGGTGCTTTATTACTGGAGCGTGCATTAGTGGATTGTAGAGAGCAGCGTGAGTACTCGTGAAGTGACAACACCCACATCTACCTCTGGAGGTGTCTGCAAGCATGGAAAGCTGGATCCCAGGAGACGAGAGCTTGTAACCCCCACCCCCACCATGTGTGTGTGTGTGTGTGTATGCATAGTGGGTAACTGACTGTGTGTAGAGGGGAATACGCCCTCTTTGGATTACTCATAGAAGGAAGTTTGGAAGCTTGTGGGTGTTTATCAGCATTTCATAAGTGTATAGTATTATGGTTTATCTATTTTACTCTTGATACTGGTCACGAATGTATGGATTCACTGATTGCTGGTTAATTACGTCATTAACAAATCAATAAACCACTTTGATTTCAGTTTGGTTAAGCTACATGCACTGAGCAGTTTTTCCTTGTGACAGGAGGAAAGAGGAGAAATCATTTCTATTTCAGGAACAGTAGAGGATGTAGGTTGGCAAAGAGGATAGGCAGCCCCACATTAGTAATACAGACAGAGCGGCAGAGTTGGATGCATGGGCTACACTGAAGAAAAAATCTGACCAATGGAGGTCATGTTCATGGTAATCCTCCCTGCTGGGAAAATGAAGTTGAGGGGTGAGACCTGGAGAACTTTAGGACAAGTCCAGCAGAAGCCCTGTCTCACACATCTTGGTAGGGGTCTGAGTAAAGGAAGTAAAGATGAAATCAGAAATTTTCCTGTACCAGGTGCACAGTCAGTATTAGCTGCATTTGAAAGCATTGGGAATATATGTCCTGAAGAGCCTGATAAGTTTAACGAAGCAACTAAAGTTGTCATCTGAGGTCATGGATAGATAGAAAGAGCAGTCTGGGACTCAGTAAGGAAGGGACTCAGGAAAGATGCCCTGGTAAACGATAGGAAAGAGCAGAGATGGAAAGGCTCATTTCAGGAGTAGAGACGAATCTATTGTTCCACATGGCTTTGGAGAGAGCGAACACCCCAGGTGTGGGCCTAAGCAGTAAGAGCTAGTTTGCTCCAGAAAGAAGGAACGTGACTGCTCCACATCCTTTAACTGTGCCACTGCTGCGTCATTCGTCTTCATCTCTGCATGCAAATCTCTGGCAACCTCAAGACTAGGAACTGAACCTTGAAAGAATTACAGCAGCAACATAATTTTCAGGAAAATCAGGGAACGAATGGTATCACTGAGAATATACCAATAAAAAAACCCTACAACTTTTTACAGCCATATAATTTTGGGATGCTTTAATATTTATGTGGTGATACTCTTTATTATGCTTAGATTGTAGCTACTCCTTCTTTAAAATCTCCCACTTTTAATAACCTCCACATATTCTTGGCTACACTGAAATATTACATTCTTAGACATTTCTTAGCTTCACCCAACTCTACCAGCTGCTGGTAAAATCTTTTTCTGTAAGTTGATGGTTTGTAATCAGAGACTAATAATGGCATTTTCAACCAAAAATAAATTGGAGAATATTGGTTTTTTACCATAAAACTAATTGAAAACTGTTTTGTACCTGTTGATTTGGAAGTATGAAATGGCTTATTGGGACTCTCAGGGCTATTTCTTAGTGTGATGGTATGAATATAATTAATAATTGTCAACCATTTTCAAGTCATTCAGTGACAGGCAAAGCCCCTTTTCTTGTAGTTTAACCTTGATAAAATTTTGCAGTATGAAAACATAAGTGCGAATACTGAAATTATTTCCTTCACCAGACTGTTGGAGGATATATAGCTTTAAATCACGGAGCAAATTTATGTAGAAAACTTTTGAAGGAAAATAGAGTATTGTGATTTTTTACATAAAGTGTAATTGAGAGGTTATGATTAGATAGGTAAAACAACAATCCTTATTAAAAAAGTTGGCTCTTACTTTCACATGTTCTTAAAAATCTGATGTCAAACTGGCAGTGACTTAAGTATTGTTAGAAGAAGTTGGTTCAACATGACTTTTGGCACCTTTTGTTCCATGTCTGATACTTATTTGAGTTGAACACTTCTTTTCCTTCACCAGTTTTATAAAAAGTTTGTTAGCTTTTATAGCTCTTCCCTTCGTATCATAAATTAAAAGGCTTAGGGAGGAGTTGCTCCCTTGAGTTACTTCTGAAGTTCCGAAAGTTTTGACACAGCCAACTTCTTAGCATTCAATAACTTTTAGAGGAATGTGAGCTTTCTGAGAGACCTGCAACAGCTTCATCCTGTAACTTCGGGACTGCAGTTACTGTTCCAGGGAGTTGCCTTTCAATTTGGCATGAGGACAGTGGGGTCCGATCAGTGTTGTCAAGTGTTCACTGCTTGAGAGTTACTGGAATGGGTAGGTAGCCAAGAAAAGTTGCTATGGTAAAGAATTGTTTTGATTTAAAAAAAAAAAAAAAAGGACGACAGCACAGACCTACCACCAAGAATAACTCTGTTGTGAAGATGTATTATGAATCAAAAAAATGTAAATACTGGGTTAGTAAACTGGCAATTCTGAAGGCAGTGGTGTTGTGTGGGGGGTGTGGAGATGAAGATAAAAAGAAGTGAAGGCAAGTGTCTTGGGAATTGATAAAGACATGATGGAAGATTTGATTTTTAGATCAGAACTTTAATTAATCTTCCATTGGTAGTGCCTGCACCGTATCGTATGAATGGTAGCTGTTGAAAAGGAAGACCAAACTCTGGGGAAAAGCTTACAAAGTATTTGAGCCCGCAAAGTATTCTTTTCTGTGGCAATTTCAAGGCCTCATCCTGTGTACTATTTAAATTTTATTTTCAGCTAAAACAGATTGGCTTCATCCTAAAATTGCAAGGTTTCTCACAAAGTTAATTAAGCAGTTATCTTTGGGATAGGTGCCCCCCACACATATAACTTTAGCCAGACACACAAACCATCCTCTTTAATTCAGTGACGGCTGTGAATCTTACTGGAGGAGAGTGCTCCTTCTTTCAAAAATCGTTCCTCATGGGATGGGGAGCCAAATCTAATAGGGTGACTGCTTGCTTGGACATCTGTGCAAACCAGCATTCATCCAATTTGCTGTCAACGGCTTGAAATCATGCACATCCTTATCGGATGCTGTGCTTCCAGACATGAAAATGCATCAATGCTTTGCTGCTTGGTTCGGGTTTTTTCCAGGCTGTGGCAGCCCTAAATATAGAAAGCGAGGAAGTGGGAACAACCTCAGCCAGCACAGTGCAGGTGGTGCACTGTGGATCACTGCCCTCCTTAGCAGGTGGTGGATCTTCTCGTGAGACACTCATGTCACATAATGGAGTCTGGGAAGGGGAAAGGAAGCACGCAGGCCAAAGGAGGTGGGGGACTGGGATACGTGGGACTCACACAGGCAGGTCCAGCTCTAGAATTGGCAGCAATCCGTGATGGAACTTCCACCTGTCAGCTGCAGGAGATGGGGGTACTTGGAACAAGAGTTTGGGCAGTGGACGTGAGAGAAGTCCTTTAGATGCCAAGAGCGTAATGTCTATTATGATCACCGCTGTGGTGCAGCAGTGGGTAAAAGTAGACCAGTATCCCCACAACTGAACAGTAAATAAATAAAATACCAGTAATACCCTGTTCTTACACAATGCTCTCCACCCACAGATTTCAAAGTTCTTCCCAAAAAGCCTGACATTATTATTCATATTTTTTCTGAGGGGCAAGCTGTGGTAGAAGACAAGGGAATGACTTCTACACCTGGGACAAGGACACAGCTCTCCCAAACGCAAGTCTGCAACTATGCACATGAGAAACCCTGCTTTTCTGTGTGTACTGGTGGCCCATTCTTTAAAAAGGAGTGCAGATTTGCTGTTATCAAGAATATGGTCCTGCTTGACCAATCTGATAGCCTTCTATGATGGCATGACTGGCTCGGTGGACGAGGGGAGAGCAGTGGATGTTGTCTACCTTGACTTCAGCAAGGCTTTTGACACTGTCTCCCACAACATCCTCATAGGAAAGCTCAGGAAGAGTGGGCTAGATGAGCGTACAGTGACGTGCGTCAAGAACTGGCTGAATGGCAGAGCGCAGAGGGCTGTGATCAGTGGTGTGGAATCTAGTTGGAGGCGTGTGACCAGCGGTGTTCCCCAGGGGTCAGTGCTG
>VZSC01009404.1:125529-140065 GCA_013398225.1 Steatornis caripensis
GTTGTGGAGTCTCCTTCTCTGGAGATATTCAAAACCCGCCTGGATGCATTCCTGTGCAACCTGCTCTAGGCTAACCTGCTTTAGCAGGGGGGTTGGACTAGATGATCTCTAGAGGTCCCTTCCAACCCCTACCATTCTATGATTCTATGTCTCTTAATATTGCAAGGTAAATAACACAAAATCCTGCTAACCTAAGAACGACCGTAGACAGATTTCATGCTTGAGCATACAATTAAACTAACCATCTTCACAGATACTAAGAACTTGACCAATAAAGATAAATCCATCTTGCTTTTTCATTCTGTGCATGCATGTGGTTCTCATCATCTCAACATCTGTAGAGGATCACTGATAGCCTGCAATCTGTCATCTCACCTTTGCAGATAATTTACTGTTTTGTTTTTCTCCTAAAGTGTTTGAGGAGCAATACAGGATAGTTGCCTTCAATAAATTATTGCTGGTAAAGTTGCAGGCTCAAAAAACCCAAACCCATCTGATCTTTCAGTGGAACAGGAAAATTTGTGACTAGGAAGTAGGCTTTATTTTTCCAGTTGGCTAAAGCCACATCCACAAAGGTCGCTCCTTCTGAAGTGAGTCAAAGTGTCTCTGGCTTTATCTCCTGGCCATAGAGGGTAGTATAACCTGAATCAATATAGGCCCATGCACCAAGGCAACCAAAGATGAACAATCCATGCAAAGTTTGCAATGAAACATTCCTACAGTCATCCTTCTGGCAGGAATCACGTGAAAGAAAAGAACAATTGACGTTGATAGTTCATCCAGCTCTAGAAAGCAGTTACTGTTTTTCTTCATTTAAATCATAACTAAATGATGTCTATCCAAGAATTTGTGTGCCCAGTGGGAAAGACGTAGCCTTGATCTGCCTAGAACCTCTGGTAAATCTATGACTGCCTTAACACGTCATTAACAGTACAGTTTAATACCTACAGTATTAAAATGATCAGATCCTTTGAAATCTAGCCAAATAACACAGAAACTAATTTCCAGAACGGACTTTACAGTAACTACCTCTTTATAGTTACCCTCCCAGTCCTCTGCAGAAACTCTTGTACATATTTGCTATCTACGGTGAGAGAAAGTCCAGAATCCTTACCTTTTTGCCTGAATTCAGGAGCAAATTCCCAAGTTACTGTGCACATCTTAATTTTAAGCTGATGTAGTCTGTGCTTTTTTCTCTAGTCTAGGTGTTGTTTATGCACAATTATAGACTTTGTCACAGGTGCAATCCAAGGTGCGGAGAAATATGGTCTTGCACTCTTGGGCTGTGCCTCCGCTGTCCTGCTTTGGGCTCTCCTCAGGCACAGCACTGATCAGCACGGTGTTGCAAGACTGTGCCCCAGATGGGCAAAACATAGGGGAAGACACCACAGAGGAGAAAAACTAGGGGAGGCCTGGAGGAAATATTCCCCTAAAAGCACTCAAAAACATGAGCAGGCAGGGCGCAGCCTGCATTCCTGCAGCAAGGGAGCAGCATGGGTGCTATCAGTGACAAGTTTGGGAAGCCACCCTGTCATTAAGCGTGCCGCTGGTATGGATGGGTTATTGCTGCTCCAAGGGTGCAGCATCTCTTGAGTCCTGCTCCAGGCACGGCCTGATGCTGCAGGTCTCTTACGCAGCGACCATCAGCGGCTGTGTCAGCATGCACCGAGCTGCCTGAGGAGCACCAGACAGGGATGGGGTCTGCATTCACTCTCTGCATTGCAGCTGTTGCCACATAAATGATGGCCATTAGGGCAGTTGTGGTCAGTGCTGCAGGATGCAACCTGCAGCCGTGGCAATTGATCTCAGCTGGTGTACCTTTACCTCCCCACCGCCTCCTGCAGCCTCTCAAGACTTGGAGATGGTCTGAGCCAAACTCCAGGAGTCATAGACTAATCCATTTTAATATCTCTCTAAAAGGTAGAGGTAGGTGAATATGTAGTAACGAGAGTGCATCTGAATTAATAACAACAAAGCAGTGCTAACTAATGGTACTAGTAAGCCCCCCTGCTCCTTATGCTTCAGGTCTCAACTCAGGATGTATTTGTTTTCCCTCAATCAGTTGTTCACTAAGTCTGACCCCATGCGGGAATACACACGTGCTTTGTCCCTTTCTCTCTGCCTCTTACAAAAACCCAAGCCATTTTTCTTCTTTCATAATTTCCTTGACGTTCTATCATCAGTTTTCTATTTTACCATTCAGTTTAATCAGTTACTTAATATTAATGTAATTTTAAAAAATACCATGTATTACAGTGATGCCCAAGCTAAGAAGACCAGAGCAAGCGAAGTTTCCTATCAGGCAAATGGCTAGCTGAAGTACAGAAGAAGCAAGACCAACAGGAAGATTCATGCATGTCTTTTGACAGGTCAAGCAAAAAGCGCACTGAAGAAAGTATAGAAAAACTCTCTTTCCTTCATCTTTATCCCTAAGTATTGTTCTCCTTTTCTTCATCTTCTAGTTTAACTGGCTAGCTTAAAAGCATGAAAAACCTATAGTCTTTTTCCCTCTCATATACTTGGTGTTGTCATCTTCCTTTCTGTCTTTCTGTGGGCTGGAGAGAGGTCGAGTTCCTTTACTGAGCCCTGTATTACACATAGGGAGAGAAGAATTTGGTGCCATCTGCAGCAGCTTGAACGGGAATAAATTATACCTGTATTAGATGGCTGTGAGTTACTGTCAGATCAGTGGTTCTGCTTTCTTTGTCTATCTTCATTTTGCAAAATGGTAGGTGAGGACCTGAACTGAAAAACTATTGAGAATTGGGTTCTTTATGCGCTTTGGCCACGCATTTTGAGAGAGAGAAAACTATTTATTGAGAATTTAATCCGAAACCTGGAAAACTGCTTGCCAAAACACAAGTGCAAAGAAAAACTGAAATGAGCACTTTATATTACAATCCTTAGGAAACGTTGTGTTTAGTTTGCTTTTATAAGCAGCTGTTTATTGCTGGGTGGCGACAAGGCAGAGAGTGACAGTGGGGGACTCACCCTTCCACAAAGCCATTTACCGATTTCTAATCTAAAAGCAATCTTTAAAAAGAAATGAAAAGTGAATGCAGTCTATGAGTTCAGAGACGACCTAGCACACAGTTTACAGCTCCTTAAAAGAGGAGAATTCAGTGTGTGTGTGGGATGCTGGAAAATTGCCCTCTATTTGGATATGCAAAATAAAGATCTGTTTTGTAAAGGAGCTGAGCACCTGGAACTTTCTTCCGGCATTAGTCTACTAGCCAGATAAAACAGATAAATGCTAATCTAATCAATCTATTAAATAATTATTTTTCAGTGAGAGAGAGGCTAAAAGAAAATCTTAGTAGCAAAGCTCTCCAGTCAATACCTTTGCATAAGTAGTGTCTGAGTACAGAATGCTAAATAGAGGCTGCACTGACATTTGTGTATATACAGAATATACACACACGTATGCATTCTCCCACCCATATCTATACTAGAAAAGAAAAGATAGGATAGCTGATGTATGAGCCAAGAAAAACATTTATTTTGGACGATACCTTTTTAGAACTGACTTCTCTGCAGAATTAAAAAAATGTGTTTGAAATTAGAGAAGTCTGTTTATGGAGGATATAAAAAAATAGATGGAAGAAGAAATCCCTCAGAGAAATGCTAATCCTCTCCTCCATAAACTGCCCTTTGCTATGACCCTGACCTTTACTTCTGTCACTTGAAAAGATCCTTAAATATTTGTTGTGATATTTTGGGAAGAGGCAGGTACAGATAGAGCTATATGCTGGCTACTCTGACTCATTCCCTCCCTACAGATGAAGGTATAAGGAAAAAAAAGTCAAAACATGCATACAGCCACATTTTTTTTTCATGCAGTAAGACGTTCATGTTCAAATTAAAATAGTCCCTCAAAGTTATTAATTTTTATCAGTGCAATGCCGAGCTCTGGAAGAACACAGAATAAATAAGTAGTGATTTCAGTAATCATTATGCTTGTATATTTTCTTACTGCATAATTACTTAACTTCCGGTGCTGTACGTGGTCCCATGGATAAACACTTAGCTGAACATATTTGTTCTGTCACCATCTGCAGTCATCCGTACTGTAGATGTCCAGTTTGTCTACACTAAAAGTGATATGTTTCACATATGCGACTGTGAGACACGCAACTGTGAGAACAGTTTCTACTTTTATTAACGCTAACTGCTACCCTGCCTGCAACTGCCAAGTGCTATGCAGCAATTACACCAAGCTACTTAATATAGTGGCCAGTGGGGGAGGAGGAGACTCTTACTCTCTTAGTAGCATAGTCAAATGCAGCAGCTGTTTTAAGGATAAAAACATGTACACAGCTGGCTTCTGGGTACTTGCTTTTGTTCTCTGAAACACTCACTTGCTGTAACTATACCTAAGCAAAGGATGGATTTCACATTCTCTGCCTTATATTTGAAGATCTCTTGTTGATTTTTGGGGTGTGAGTTTCTGTCACGCACTCCAGGTTTTTATTATATGAACATCAAACAATGCACGTGTGATTATGTTTCTTAAACTCACGGTTTCTGAAAGCCTTTGGCATCCGTCCCTCTTTTCTTTGTGATAATCTCAAGACACAACCAAAACTCTCTTGGAAAGGAAAATACCTTGGAAAGGATATATTGGCCTAGTCCAAAGAGTTTTGGCTGCTACCCTTTGGGAATAAGGCTCCTTTCAGATGTGTTGCTGTTTGTGCACCTGAAACTGCTGCTTATCTGTGCGATAGTAAGCCACTCCGTTTAAACGAGTGACAGAAAACATAAAATTAATTGGTTATCCTGTACAGAACATTATGGGGTTTTTTTATTGTTTTGAAGTTTACATCATATCAGTAATTTGAAATTGCTGGTATACCAATAGTACTTACTTTAGGAAGAATGAGGACCGTGCCATTCTGTGATAATTTTGTATATGATTATTTGGTTTACTGTAGGGACATTGCCAGACACAAATACTTTCTTTAACTGTTTCTTTCCCTGAGGTCAGGGTTAGATTGTAGTATTTCATACCTGCTTTGCACGGCCATAAATGACCCATCATCGCACACTTGTCATATGTCACATGTCACAAAACAACCAAAGCCCAAGCCAATACTTTGAAGCTTATAATTGCAATTTTATAAACTCTTTAGAAGGCATTGCGGCTGCCTCTGCTTTTTTTGGCACGTTTCTGCAGTTAAAGTCTTACTTACTATAACTAAAAGATAGCTTTCATAAGCTAACTCAAAGCTGAAATGTGACTTGTTTTCTGTGTGTCACATGGAGGAATGTGCTATCTCTTAAAAATTAATTTATCTTGCTTCTTGGAATTGCTCTGCAGCTATGCTGCGAAGATAACGTAACAGTATCAAGCACGCCTTCTATCTCCAAGAGAAAACAAACAAACAGCTGAGGCAGATTCCCCAAACAGTCATTCCTCATGCAATGTTCAGAAAGTCATGAGTAAAGATGCTAATATAGCTCTCACTTCCAAGGTTACTCTACATATGTAGGACAATTGTCTTCCTTACAATAGCAGTTGGAAAACTGGAGCTTCTGCAGTTGTTGTGTGCTTATTTTTAACCTGTTAGTATTAACCCAGAAGCTCAGAACATGTCCCATAGCAAACGAATACAGCAAACATCAATTTGTCATGTGCGTTACCAGTTTTTGTCTCTCACTTTATACAGAGAAAACCCTCTGGTTTTCTTCCATTTCTGTGTCCTCCTGAAGCAAGTTTGCTTAACAAAGATCCTCTGCTAATATCTTAGAACACACACACACAAACACACACACACACTCCCAAGTGATAAGATCTTGGCTGGAGAGATTGAATATTGATTAATTAGTTCACGGGAGACCTCATCTTTAAAGGACAAATGTTGACATTTTGAACGTTTCTTGAATCAGTTCTGCTGTTTTATGAACACAATTGTCAATTTAAAAAACTGAGGTTCAGTAATGTAAAATATACCACATTGAAAAATCCACATGCTGTGATTTTACCAGGAGTGAAATCTTACTTTTACTCTAGAGAGTACAGAGACTTCTTGCAGTTCAAATAACAGAAAAAGCGGAGTGCTTTACTGGCATTTTTAGGTCATGTTTCAATACATACAGAAATATTCTCTTTTATTCCAAAGTTTTTCCAGTTTGAATTATTTTCGTATTACTTACTTCCAGCAAATTCTTTTACGGCGTTTTGAACTCTCATTAGAACTACGATTTATTTTCTCCTTTCGTTTGTGTAAAGCCTCTGAAGCTGCATGCCTGTATTGGGAGCTAACTGGGTGGCAGATATGCAGAGGCATAATTAACATAATACAGATGAAATGTACATCCACTGTAAGAATTATATGTGTTCATAGCAAGAGTGAGGGGACAACTTCTTACTCTTTCACCTTCAGAGTTGAAAGTCATAAAATTCACTACGTAGGAAAAACACAACAGTGAATATAGTAACTCAAATTAAGGTGAGTTCACTTTCATTTTTGCACATAAAATGTTTATTTTTAAAGAAGACTGCTAGTACAAGTGCTGTTACGTGTGGCTGTAGCAGCTTTCCAAGTGAGTCATCAGCTGTGTTTGGATCCAGACTTTCAGTTTTACTGCACAGACACCTGCGACTTGAACGAAAGGATTTCCTACGTTAGCTGGCAGGAACAGTAGGTTTTTATCATTAAAGGATCATCTACTTGAGAAAAAGATCTAACAAACACCCCAAAACAGTGAGTGGCAAACCTAGGAATCGCTTCATGGCTACATTCAGCAGAGCCTTTGCCAAGGCAGCGTGGCTCTGTGGTTGAAGAGAGGAATGGTCAGACTGGTCTCACCTCTCGTTCTGCAGAAGGGGCAACCTCTGGCTCCTCTTTGCTCCCCAGTAACAAATGCTGCAAATTACGTGGGGTCACCAGAAGGAGGTGGAACACCTCAAATAACTCAGGATCCCTGCATCAGGTCCTGTATCAAATGCTACCTGGACCTGAAATATGGAGTAAAAAGACCTTTCTCCTATCCATAGAAATTATGTACCTCGATGCCATTTGCAGTATCATTAGATGTTTACCTGCATTTTCTAACACAGTTTACTTTAAAGAAATCTGCTTTTCAATATCTATTTTGCCTGAGAAGATAATCTAAAATAAAGGTAAACCAAGTGTACCTGCTACAGAAGGAATTTAGTACTTTTGTACAGATCCTGAAATAGAGCAGAGTCTGGTTAAAACTTTCTCATGACCACTTTTTTAAAAGGACGATCTCCCTTTAGTTAAAAAATAATGTAAAACCTGTTTTCAAAAAAGAAACCCGTTTGGGTTTTGGCAAAGAATTTTTTCATTTGTGCTGAATTTTGTGTGAAAAATTTTCTTAAGGCACCCTATGAAAAATCAAAATGGAAGAAAAGATTGACATAAGTGAAGATGTCAGTCTTTTAATATGAAAGTGTCACATGGCAAAAAAGACCTAAGCAACTATCTGAACAGCTTTAATGAGATTGGAACTATTCTGTTCATCTTAGTGGAATTTTAGTAATTTCATGTTGATTTTGTTCATTTTTTCCCTGTAAGAAAGGGGAGAATTGAAGACCTACACAATTTACTGTGACTGGTATCTCATTCTGGCTGTCAGTCGGCAGCGGGCTTTTGTTCCCAGTGCTGGTCACCTCTGAGAAGGCAGAATGTCCCTGCCAGGTGTCCCTGTCAATGGCAGGGGGATCGGAACAAGACGTTGTGTAAGGTCCGTTCCAACCCAAACCATTCTGTGATTCTATGAGAATGACCATGAGTACGCCCAGGCATCGCTGAGGCAGAGCTCGGCCAGCATTTCCAAGCCCACAAGCACTCAAATGTCTCCTGAGTTGACTGTAATGAAACATGGTCCCATATATTCGGTAGATGAAGTCCTTTAGAATGAACCGTAGCAGCTAGTTATTTTCTTTGTTCATTAATCCTAATTTTATTCCTTGCTGGTAGGCACAGTGTCAATGCATGTGCTCCTGCAACGTACTATGCAAATGTAAAATTACACAGTTAAGCAGTCAAAAGTCAGGATGTGCAAGCCGAGCTATACCTTCGTTCAAATACCATTACCCCCGAGTTTTAGTCATTTCTTCATGGTTCTTAATCATACTCGGCTCTGATTGATTAGAGCCTTAAGGGCACATTTGCCTTTGCACGGAAGTCTCATTGAGATTTCTGTTTCATGCTGATTAATCTCATTCAATGTATGCCTATTTCATTTTGGGACACATATCAGTCTGGGAGTGGAGAGTCCATCTGTGCCTATAGGGATCAATCATTTGGGTGCAATTAGTCTATAATAATTCGTAGCCTCAGAACAGTTCTGTAGAAGAGTGCTTGTCACAGCTGCCCCTGACTTGCTGGCATGAATTCGCAGTCACACGGGTTATTAAAAATCTCATTGCAAAATATGGCTTTTAACTGCTGGACAGAAACAAATGTTCATATCTCGATTTCTGGGGTATTCCTCCTGAAAGATTTGAGAGATTGCATGAACACTTTCTCTCAATTGTAAATGCAATCCTTTCCTAATGCAAGGCTTTTATTATTCTGGGCTGGGAACAAATTCATCAGAAAGCTAGAATTTTTTTCAATTCTTAGTTATTACCATCTTACACCCTGCAACTGTGTTGATTTTGCTTTTCTTTTCAGACGTTGAAATAATACCCAAAAGCCCACTCTTCACTTCTTAATAGTATTTGAGTGGATAGATACTTCAGACTTCAGCTGTGCTGTTATTATCACGTGTCACAGACTATTTTTATTCAAAGTAAAACATTACTTTTGTAAGCAGAATTTTCCCATATCATCACAGGTTTAGAGGGAGATTTTATTAATTTAGAGGGACCATTTCAGGCTATTAGACCAGATGAACCCTCAGTCTGACATAGATCAGTCATTTTGATACCCATATATAAACAACTAAAATGATTGAGGGCATAAATCCATCCTTAAGCTTAAAATACAAACTGTTTTCATACTCCAGACCAAAAAGTGGCATATCTGTGGTATCAAACTGCACTGATTTTTTTGGTTACGTGTTCCACTGTATGTCGGCAACATAGTCTGTATTAGGGAAAATACAGTGTGTACTCATTCACATTTTGTGTATAGTGCCCGTTTACACCAGGTGCCGCAATCTTACATCTTCACCTTCTTGAATTGCAACAGAGATATTTCATGTAAGCTTGTTTTCAAAAAAAATTAGGCCACATGCCGCATGCTGATAAGACTTTCCCACATGGTTATAAATGCAAGTGCTATTCTGCCTCTTTGTCACAAATTTAATTAACTTACACATCTGTGTCCATAGCACCAGTTTGGCCACTCCGTTTGTTAGTCACCAGTTCAAAACCCACTCAGAGGCTTGCAACCCAATGTAGGCTTGCAGTAAGCTGGTATCTCTAGCATGTAGAGAGTCCAGGGTGTTTGAAGAGAAATGGTCTTTTTTTTTTCTCCCCAGCAAAATGGGCTGTTGTTGAGGTGAAAACTCAAAGTTGTACACACTGCATGAATTTTACAGAAAAAGGTTCTTAGATGAGCATCATGTGGTCTGCGTGTGCTTACAAAGAGGTATGTTAATGGAAAATATATTGGCAATGCAAGCAAAACACCTGCAGACAAAATCAACTCACAATGTGAAACATTAGGAAAATAAAAAGCAGGGCACGTCTGAAAAATTGAAAATGCCTATTGATGCTACTTCCAAGTAGTGAAATAAAGTTATTAAGAGAAAACCAGAAAGGTTTGGTTTTTTTTTTTATTATTGTTTTTCTTTATCAATAGACTTGAGTTAACTAGCAAAGAAAAGCTTTTATAAAACATACCCAGCTGTAGCCCCGAGTTACCTGAGAGCTGCAGGAAAGCAAGCCAGGCACGTGGATGTTAGCAACGATGAGAAATAAGAAGGAATGGGATGGCCATTGCTCCTTCAAAGCCCCGCTCAAGGGCTGCAGGAGAGTGTGAGGGCATCTGCTCTGCTCCCGCCCACCACAAGGGTGGAAGTCATGGGGCTGAGTGGTCAAAGGAGAACGTCACCCTCTCTTTCTCAACAGAAGTCATTATTCCGTGGCCTTTTTGTAAAACGAATCAGATCTTTGAATCTCTGGCCTGAACAGTCTGAAGTATCACTGGACTAGCAAAAGTACCTTTGCTTAACTTTCCTTTCAGTTTTCACTTGAACTGCTCTCCTTTTTTGTTTCTAGAAGGCTCTGTTGGGTGGCCGTCCATCCTGCAAATTTTAACCAGTATTGGATTTTCTAATAAAACCTAAACAAATCTCCTGTGTAAAAAGAGAAGGAGACAGGGATGGAGGCAACAACAGGCTGAGGAGCATCAGTGCAAATAAATGGTGGGAAGTAAGCTTTTCTGTGTCTCGCGTTCCCCCCACTTCTACCGCCAGCCCTTTTGGGAGGCGAGGTCCACCTCACTCCCAGCCTGGAGTGAGTTCCTGCGCTGTGTTTCTGTCGGTATAAAACCAGTTACTCCTGGCTGTTTATATCTCTGCACAGCAAGTGCAAGGCATATCGGGCCCTGAGTGTTTTAAATTCAGAATAGAATATTTTACGTGGCTGCACTGTGAGATTTTCATTCATCCATATAATAGCTATATGCTTTGTCCATAGAAAGGTGGTTTATGATTTTTGTCATTTGACACTATTGTCACCAGGCTATGCAATTCTGAAAATGTAGTCCTTCCACAATTCCACAAAGCAAGAATTATCTAAAAAGGAAAAAAGAAAATAGTTATTTCTGCCTAAGCATAAAGAGGAAAAGAAGGAACCTGACAGAATTGAATATTTTAACTTCCGAGAAGTCTGAGACTTACCAGGGGTGTTCTGGTTTTGAGGTTTAAAATCTAAATTATTGATAAGGCATAAAAATATTCTTTGGACAAAACACTTCGCCTTTCCTACTTTGTCCCAGCTGTGTATTTTTACCTAATTTTTTACTGAAACCTTAATTATGAAACTCATTCTACCTAACAACAGTTTCAGCAAGTAGATCATCAGTTCAGTCCTTCAGCAAGTCTCATTGCTTACTACCATGTTCTAGGCAATTGTGTAGATATTTTAGTATGTTCAAATGGAGATAATTTATCCTGGAGGACATTCATGGTTGTTTTGGAGCATGCACTGGAGCCAAAGCAGTATTGCTGTGGAAAATCATCGAAACTGTGATGCCTCAAACTAGTAAGTCTCCATAGCAACTTAAAAAAATAATGACAGCTGTACCAAGAATTTTGCTAATAGAAGCCCTTAACACATTTGTCTAGACTCAGTCATACTTCATACTCATTATAACCAGTAGAATTATTGTAAGAAAATTAAGCGTACAGCAATAAATACGGAATATCTGCTTTTTCTGGCATTTCATGCTGACTTCAGTTAAGCTGTCTGACCTTGTCTATGGCCGATATAACAATAACAGTTAAATGTAAGATTGTTTAATAACGTAGCTTAATTAAAACTTAATTTATTCTAATATGCACAGCGTTTCATTTGTTATGTGCTATATCCATAGTGGAAATTTCTCATTTATAAGCACAGAGCTAGGTCTTCTGAAAACCAACAGGAAGATCCCCATGCTTATAGTGTTAAAATTAATGGCTGTAACAGTCCGTGTTTGGAAGACTGAACAAAAAATGCAGCAGTAGGAAAGACACTCTGTTTTAAAATGGCCTCATTGAAGTCCAAATTACTGACTGCTGATAAAAAAAAGAGAAGGATTCTGTAGGATCAAAGTCACATTGATAAAGCACAAGAGAGATTGCTAGCTTTGGTCTGCTAGAAATGTCCAAACATATTAGAGAATAAGGCAAATGGCTGTGCAACCATTGAGCTGCAGTATGTGGCAAGAACAAATATATTTTATGGGTTGACATCAGTTTGAAAGACACGTGACATAGGCTGCTGATTTTAAGGCACCCTTTGAGTGCTTAAAATTATAACTAACAATTTCCTATATGAATAAAAATTGCATCTAATGGGACAGAATTCTATACGGAACCTTATGAAGTGAAGAGTTAATTACAGAACTGAAAAAAACAGATGAAACTAATGTTATCTTGATTACATTTTTATTGTGAGTTCTGCCAAGAATACATATTCTCAGAGGTTTGAAAAGGACAATAAAGCTGAAAATAAATTTGAGACAAGTGGAGAAAATGTAAACAAAAAAATGAGAAAGATAATTGTCCATTGTTGAGTAACATTTTACTAGATGCCCAGATTGTGTATTTAAGAATGATGTTGTTGCAGTGACTTAAGAAAAGAACAGTACGGGTCAAAGTAAAATGAAAAGCATCTATAAATCATAGTGAAAAGCGAAAAAAGAAAAGAAGCTGGAGCAGTTATAAATACTGTCTTGGATTTTAGAAACTAGGTGTTGGAACCAAAATGTTAAAGACAAAATCTATGGTTGGCAGATTTAAGAATGAAAAGGTAGTCAAAGGTGTTCAGTTGTACTGGGAGTCATGATAATATTGTTCTGTGACTGTAGGGTGATAAAGGAACTGACAAAAATTCATGAAAAGCAGAATCTCAGTTACTTGGTGTCTGCATTTGGGGAAAGCCAAATAGTAGAGTCATATGACATGACGATGTAATCCTTTTAATTTTAACCAGTTACACAGCATTTATTAAAGTTAGACATTTTAAAATCTGCATGTCTAATCAACTTGCATCCCATAGTTTTTAAAAGAACTAGCAAAAGACCCCCGTGGGCATTTAATGTTGATGATTACAGTCTTGAAATGGGGGAAGTTTCAGGTTGGGAAAAATCTAATGTTGTGCCAATATTTGAAAATGATAACAGGAGTACCTCAGGAAATTAAGGACCTATCAAATTGAGATTGCTCAAACACAATAAATGTCCATCAACATGAGCTTCGCAAAAATAAATTTTGTCAGACTAATTTGATACCATCCTTTGATGAGATTACAAGTTCTTTTCAATCAAGATAATATTGTTGATGTAATAAGCTTTTTGAAAGGACATGCATTCACACCATAAGACATTTTTTAAGAATATAAAGCAATAGAAAATCCACTTGACATCTATGAATTTAATTAAAAAAACCCCATGACATTTTGTGGATGAAGTTTTCTTATACCACTAAAACTGGTGGAGAATTAAATGATAAATAAGGCCGGTGAGAGACAGACAGCAATCTGAGTTTCTTTATAAAATCGAACAAGAAGTCTTTCGGAGGCCTGTGCAGTGAGGAACAATGATGTGAGCCACACATGTAGGATGGAAGAGATTCCATGCTTGGAAGTAGGGACTGAAAAGGACTTGATTTTATGACGGATAAACAGATACACATGGAGCTCTTGCGGTGCACCATGGCCAAAGTGCTAAAATGATCATTGGACTATAATCAGGAGATTATGAATAAAAGTAGAGAGCTTGCATTACTCAGGCGAAGATTTACTGTGAGGGAAAAGGGAAGGTGCTACAGCGGCTGTAGCTCCTTGGTGAGGTCTGTCTTGGAGCTTTGCGCATATGATACAGGAGAAAGTGCGGCACTGCACAGCTCCTGCCACATGCCTCTGCTGGGATACAGCAGCCTGCCACTGCCGTGTTTCATCACTGCTACTGGTACTCTGTTCTAAAGGATTTCGGTCTTTTTTAAAAATTTTTTTTTTTTTTTTGAAGAAAAGGGTTCGACAGGAACTCTGGATGAGCTTAAAGGATTGAAAAATATCCTGAAAATGAAGGACTGAAGTTCAAGCTCTTTAACTTACTGAAGAACAGAAAACTGGTATAAAGGCATTTTTAACTTCTCTGGCGAAGATTAGAAAAATCCATTGCCTGGAAGTAGAGAAA
Source organism: Steatornis caripensis (assembly GCA_013398225.1). NCBI lineage: Eukaryota > Metazoa > Chordata > Aves > Caprimulgiformes > Steatornithidae > Steatornis > Steatornis caripensis. The sequence continues at coordinate 139,353 of VZSC01009404.1, forward strand.
TTTAGGCTTGAAGTAATTTACCACAGAGAAGGGAACTGACCACTGGAAAAAAAATACTGAAGACTTCTGTGGACTTTCTCTGAACAGAAAATCTAAAATCAAGATCAGCTTCCAGTCTGCTCAGCTACACTACTGGTCTTAATAGAGAAATTAATTTAGGGGAGTCCTGTAGCTGTGTGATGAAAGGAGCCACACTAGGTAATCAACAGATTCCTTCTAATATTAATATCTTTCAGTCCAAAATGTGAAAGGGTTATGTTATTCTGCTGAGATGATCTGGGGCAAGGACTTAATGGCGTTCTTGAAAAATGTGCTTTGCAAATAATTTCAATTTATAAGCTAAATACCAGGCATATAAGCAATGAAATGTTCTAATTCTTCACTACATAATAAAATACCAATTTTTCTGATTGACATAAAGAACAGAAATTCAACTAAATTACAAAAGCTAGTCTTTCACAGAATCACAGAACGGTAGGGGTTGGAAGGGCCCTCTGGAGATCCTCCAGTCCGACCCCCCTGCTAAAGCAGGTGCCCCCAGAGCAGGGTGCACAGGAACGCATCCAGGCGGGTTTTGAATATCTCCAGAGAAAGAGACTCCACAACCTCCCTGGGCAGCCTGTGCCAGGGCTCTGTTACCCTCACAGTAAAGAAGTTCTTCCTCATGTTTAGGAGGAACTGCCTGTGCTCCAGTTTGTGCCCGTTGTCCCTTG
>VZSC01009404.1:141372-203391 GCA_013398225.1 Steatornis caripensis
CTGTTCTCCACAACTTTTCAAAGATGATGGAGAGTGGCCTGGCAATAACATCTGCCAGCTCCCTCAGCACTCGTGGGTGTATCCCATCAGGGCCCATGCATTTATGGGTGTCCAGTTTGCCTAAGTGGTCTTTGACCCAATCCTTTTCAACCACGGGGAAGTCTTAATTTCTCCAGTCTTTCTCTCTTACCTCTGGGGACAGGGAATCCTGAGAGCTGGCCTTAGCAGTGAAGACTGAAGCAGAGAAGACATTCAGTAATTCCACCTTCTCTGCATTCTCTGTCACCAGGGTCATCCTGTGTCACTTTGATCTCCAAAGAAGCATGTTCAAGAGATCTTCAATTCTGTCATGTAGGAAGGGGAAAGAGTAATTCACAACAGTTCTAGAGATTAAGTCTGGGAGTTTGGAGGGTCTGTCCTGCTGTGGAAACACAAATGACAGCCCCAGCCTGCCTGCAGGACACCCTTGTCCCGCTTGCATGGAGTCATGCAGGAGATGTGTTAGGGTTGGGCTTGGGGACAATGGAGAAGGCAACAGAGGGGCTGGAGTAAGGGCGTAGATAGAATCTCCAGCCACTACTGTGCTTTTAGTAAATATTTTCCTGTGTGCTTTCAGATGCCTTGATTTGCTCAAAGTTTTTTATTTTTGGTCAATTCTACTGAAAAGTACATATTAACTCGAGGCTTTTTTTTCCTCCTTTTTCATTGCACCTGCTGGCACCTGTTTCACCTTGTTATACCTGCTGTCATAATGTTGCTTGTTGTTGAGTCATAGCTCTTATAGCTGTTTCAGCCATCCACTCCTCTGCCACCCTCCCTATCCTGCTTGGAGTGATTCAGAGCCTAGCCTTCACATGCAGCCTCCACCAAGAAGTTAACAAAAAAGGAAGAAAGCCTTTTAAAACACACTAACACACCCTGCTGCCTTTACCGTTGGTCAACTGGTCTGTGTTATAAGCGTGCTATTTGCACTAGCAGTGAAATGATAGAAACTGTGCCTTCTTGTACATTGTTTGTTGACAGAAGTTCCAAGATGATCTGCACAGTTTGTGAACTCCAGCTCTGCTAAAAGTGAAAAAAGCTGAAGCTACTGGGGAACAGCATGGGGTGGATTTCAGTGGGCTGGGGACTGGTGTTGTGTCCCTTAGGAGACAGGTGCTCCAGGATGCCCCTAGAAAGACTAAACATCCCAAAAGACGAGTGTCCTGCAGAGGTGAACAGGGAAGGGCAGGCTTCCTATGGCTTCTTCAGCCATCCGGTAGCATTCACAAAAACCTGAAGAGCTAAGTCCCTTCAGAGGTTGCCTCAGAAAACACATCATATCTTTGCTTAATTCTCTAGGTTTTTTTTTTTTCCTTTTTTTGACATTAATCCCCACTGGTCCTCTGAAATATCTGTAGAGTTCTCTTGGTTTGCACTCTGCCTCAGAGACATTTATATGAAGGTGCAGCCTCAGCACTGCTTTGCTTACATGTATGCTTGAGTGTGTATATGTACTATCTACATCTGGAACGAGGGGCTGTATTAAAAATAAAATAATTATAAAAATAAAATGAAATGGCCTCACATGGAAAGCATTTGGAAAGGAAAACACCAGAGTAAAAATGGAAAAATAAGTACGTGTCAGGCCAGCTGCAGGTTAGGAGCAGCTCTCCGAGAAGCTGGTGGGATTTGCTGGTGCCCTTCTCGGAAGGCAGAGATGAAGCAAGTACAGCTGGCCCACAGCACTCTGGGGACGAAGGCTTTAGTCATGCCTGCATCTCTCAGCTTTAACCTTACTGGCCTCAGGAGTGTTTCTCAGAAGCTGAAGACCTCAACGTCAGCACGACTGTGCCCATAGACAGTAATGACCAAAAGGGAGATCGCCGGGGCAGGCGGCAGGAAGCTTTTGAAGGTGCAGTGCCATCAAATATCTGGGGCATGGGAGAGCATCCCTGCCTTCCTTGATAAGAGGGGAAAGTTCCCCTAACAGTCAACTTCACATATTAAACCCTTCTCACTTTATTCCTGCTTAAAGATAAAGAGACCCTACGCTGCAAACAATGCCACCGTACACTGAGTTATTTGTCAGCCTGTAAGTTAAGAAAGGATTTTAATACCTCCTTTCAAGGGGTGACTCACATGATTAAAGTTAGGCATGATTTTAGGAACCTCAGAAAATCAGCCACCTGATAAATTCTCTGCTTCAGGTTAAAATAAATTACGTTAAAAAAGCATGTTTCGTGACAACGAACATAAAGAAGAGATATTGTAGCAACAAAGCTTTGTCTTAAAAATTATTAAATTGTTTAGTCTTTCAATAATTGAAGTGGCTTCATTACTATGCAAACAAAATCAAGTTGGCTATTCACCTTTTGGAAGATGGCATTTGCATTGCTATAATGGAAGAGAAGAACCTTAAAAAACTAAAGAAGGAGCATAAAAATGCAAATTACTGCAGCTAATTGGCTGCGCCTTCTTACACCTTCTGAATTATTAATTTATGACCGAGTAAATCTGCCCCTTTTAAATAATATAATAAAGAACAACATTGTGTTCTGCTCTGTAGAGTGGATAGTGTTCTCTTAATTTTCTAGTGAGCTGCTCTTGTTTACACTAGCAAGATGCTTGCAGTGTTATGTAAAACTCTGCAGGTCCAGCACTCTTCTCATGCAGACTGACATCATTGTATTTCCTATTTCTAATTCCTGACTGGAAAAAAAAAAAGACAAAAGACGATACCATTCTTACAATAATGCTAATTACATCCTGTGCCATTGGCACTAATGTTTAATTGGAAAGCAGGCACAGAATCCTGCAGACACCTATTTACCTACCAATATGCGAGTAATTCCATCCATTTCAGTGTTGCAACTTTCATTCATCAGTGGGTGCTGCCCAGGGCGTTGAAGAAATCAAAATAAATTAAACTATTTGATAACAGGGTTGATTTTTGTGCATTTTCTGCTGAATATTATTTTTTATCTCACGTAGAAAATTTGGGAAGATTCCAAGGAGTTGCTTATTTTATCTAGGATTTCCAGCCCTGTGATACCCTTTGGTGTACATGAGCACAATTTTGCTATTGCTAGATATTCTATCTGGCAGGCCCATACATTCACTATGTACACGTATTCACAGGGAGGCCATCATGTTTGCTGTGTACACCCACCCAGACTGTGCAGGTCATGAGCAACGTTGTCCAGTAATTTTTTAAAGGGCCAGACTTCCTGAATTTGCATTATCTTGCCCAAACGCTCCACAGTTATCTGAAAAATCTTGGATTCACGTGTTTAAGTAATTATGTGGGACAAAGGCTTTGAAATTAATACTAGTTTACATGATTTGATTTCTCCATGATGGCTTCACATATATCTCCATAGCATGCCTAAATTAACAATTTTTCATTTTAAAAAGGTATGTTCCAGCACTGGGAGCTTTTTCGTAGGTGATGCCTGTGTGACCAAGATCGGAAGAATTTGGCCAGTGGGATGGATCATTGCTTTACAGGACATCAGAAGCAATCACAGGCAGTAGGTGGGAATGCCTCTCCTTTTCTCCTCTTGTAAGTCAGAATGTTTATTTTACAAAAATCATCCTTTTCGGATGAAATTTCTTATTCTCCATTTTNCAAATGCTCCACAGTTATCTGAAAAATCTTGGATTCACGTGTTTAAGTAATTATGTGGGACAAAGGCTTTGAAATTAATACTAGTTTACATGATTTGATTTCTCCATGATGGCTTCACATATATCTCCATAGCATGCCTAAATTAACAATTTTTCATTTTAAAAAGGTATGTTCCAGCACTGGGAGCTTTTTCGTAGGTGATGCCTGTGTGACCAAGATCGGAAGAATTTGGCCAGTGGGATGGATCATTGCTTTACAGGACATCAGAAGCAATCACAGGCAGTAGGTGGGAATGCCTCTCCTTTTCTCCTCTTGTAAGTCAGAATGTTTATTTTACAAAAATCATCCTTTTCGGATGAAATTTCTTATTCTCCATTTTAGCCTCCAAATGATTTCTTTTTAAAATGTCATCAAAACAGGTTAGAAGTTTTGTTGCATTTATCGTATATCGCTTAGTGCATAGTACTCCAAAACACAAATTGATCCATGTTCCAAGGAACTTGTTTGCTTGTTCCAGCCGCCACTGTGGCTGGGGTGCCTAAACCAGCTGCCGCAGGGAGGCAGCTCATGGAAAAAGCTTTGCTCAAGTTTAAGTGATCTGGCCAGATCAAGGCTTCAGTTATGAAGACAACAGAAGGGAACAGTAGTGAGTCCAGGGAATTTCTAGTGCTAGAGGTATGTAAATGAAAGCTGAAGAATACAAAATCTGATTTACTGATTTTGTTTATCTTTTAGGAGTTTTATAACTTGACTGTACACAACTTTTGCCTAGCTCTCCTTTTACAGCTTCCAAATGTCTCACTAGTATCAATGTGTTTCCCAGGTGGGAAAGGACCATTGCAGTTGACAGAGGTGAAATTGAGAGATGCGGGTTAGGTAAAAAAGCTGCCTAAGACTGCCTCTGAAAACTTGGGCTAGCATTTTGAATGCCATCCCAATTGTTGCACAAGCCACTAAGCCATCTTTTTTGCAGTCTGCATTTTCAGTATATTTTCTAAAGAAAAGGAAAAAATACAAGCCTCCCTCCAGGATGACAAAGAGGCTTTGGCTTCTTAAGCACCAGAAACTTGGTGGCCGTAGCATGCCAGTTTTTGTTGAGCAGATTTCCATATATATATATATATATAGCACTGAGAAGCTCAGTGTAAAGTATTTGTGGAATATTGTAGTTCAGGATCAAGCTCAAACCTACTACCATTTGGAAGGGTCATATTAAGCATGAGGTGCATCGTATGCATTACTTCAAATATTAATGAAGCATGTAATAGTTGTTAAACTAAAGCCAACAGGAGCAGTGGAGAAGATACCCTGATATATTACCCAGACAAGCAAAGAGGAAAACACTCCAGGGACAAGTATTTCAGTAATTAAAAGCATTTAGGCACAAAACGATTTGGTCCAGATAGATGTATGGGGAATGTGGCATTTGCTTAAAATTTGCTGATAGTGTCTGCTTCAGCCATCTCTGAACACCTGGAATATGCTTCTCCCTTAACTATGAAGGGGAAGGATAGCAGATGTGTTTATGCTCTAGGAGTTATTGAGGAAACAGAAAATACACCGGGAAGGGATAATAAGTATCTGTAGATCCACAGAGAGAATGAAGAGGAGTACAGGGACTAGTCATTTTCGTTTGTCAACAGGACAAAAACTAAAGGGCTTAGCCTGCAGCAAATTAGATTAAATATAAAGGAAAAATATGAATTAGTCATGAAGGAAATATTTTAGAGTCAACATCATTGAGACTATTTAAGGCTAGACTTCCTAAAGCACAGCTGGAGATGGTTTAAGGTCAGTTTAAGTCTCCCATCACAGAAACGGCAGTGGAGCTTACTGGGAACGGGCTCCTCTCACGTTCCAGCCACAGGCAGCCTTTGAACCTCAGCAAGGGTTTTCTTCTGCCTTCTGGAAAGTGACAGCCATTTAGTACTGACTAGCCCTCTCCTTCATGCTTTAGCCGTACGCTTTTTAAGCTGTTTTCTCATTAGCACCCGAGGAAAAGCAGACCCCTGGAAATCCACCGTTCTCCCCGCCTTGCTGGGGAGGGGACAGAGGCGTTTGCTCACAGAGGCATGGCATTCTCCACGAGACGCGCAAGTAGTCACAAACTGAGCTTCCTTAGGAGCGGGCTTTCGGAGGTGAAGCCAGAGTGGTACTTATCACCCCATGGGGAAAGAAACCCAGCATGGTGCCTGAGAAGAGCTACATCACCTCTTGCCAAGCTCCCTACTTCGCACCTAAGGCGGCTGCTATTTATCTACGCCAACAAAGCTGCAGTGCCGCCTAGGCCAGGTCCTCACCAGCCGCATAAACTCCTCCTTTACCGGGCCTTGCTGTCATGGTGCCGAGGCCCTCCAGGCAGGAAACGCGTGGCGGGTGCTGGGCGGCCGTGCCCCCCCTCGCTGCGCTCCCCTGGTCCCGGAGTGCCCCCTAGTGCTGGCGGCTCGGTGCGGCTCCCGCCCCGCCGGGGGAGCGGGGCCCCAACATGGCGGCCTCCGGGGTGGGGTGGGAGCTCGGCCTGCCCCGGTGGGACTGGAATGAAAGCAAAGCAGCACCCGGGGGGGCCGCATCGCCATTGCAATGTGGCTCATGTGCTGCCCGTAAGTACTCCTAGTTTTTCTTTTGCCGTAGAGCATTCCCATTTTACTTTAATTTTCCATAAAGCAGTTGAATACAGAAAAGACAAGGTGATGGACAACCCACACTTGCGGTATTCGTCGGGAATAATCCCAAAACCTTTCTGTCGTCATTTAACTTCACAGCTGGTGGGAATTCTACTTTTAAAATGACAAATGTGAGGCAACTTTATAATACTGGTCTTTGCTGGGTTGTTTCTGATGCCAAATCTAATCTTTCCAATTTCTAAGCCTCCTTAGTAGAATTAAGATGAGATTCTCTACTTTGCATTAAATTTAAGGCTGCTGCTCCCAGCTGGAAGAAAACCCTGACAAACAAGCAAGCCCATCGGGGACAGCAGGGCAAAGAAACTCGTCTGACGTGCCAGCTGTGGCACCTGCCGCATCTTCTGTTAGGACGTTTCCTGCTGTGTGTTTGGGTTTTCTTTTCAAAGAAGACACTGTTACCGGTTATGACCATTGTGGAGATAGGCTTCGGGAGTAGGCGCGGATCCCGTTCTGGCTTGACACATCAGGAAGATGGGGTTATAAATAGGCGCATGTGGTTCAAGGAAGTAAGTGACATGCCTGTCCATCTGTCCATCGGTGAAGGAGCCCGGATGAGCTCGTCAGAGAAGAGCCTTGATGAGTTCTTTTGAGAGGAGCTTTGCATCTCTTCCTCTTCCTCTCTTTCTCTTGAGGAAGTTATTGACAATGTCTTTTCAAGCACTTCTCTGATAAAAATTTCCATTTCGTGTTATCTTCCGAGTTAGTCCATCCACTTCATTCCGTTTGTCACTTTACCCACTGTTGTGAGTGAGACCTGCTACTGCAGTAGCCATCATTTGCTACTGCAGGTAGTAACCAAGGAACCAAGAAAGGGTTACTTAGCGGGGAATATCATCAGAGGGAATAAATCATTTAGGAGCAGATGAAGACGCGGTATTCATCCTCACTACGAACTTGCTGCCGCCCGTGCAATCGGTACCAAAATGCACCTGAAAAATTTGTATGGGCTTGTTAGGAAGAACCTTCTGGCATTTGAACTAATATTAGAAAAAACAAAATACATTGATTTTGATGTAATAAATGTTTTCAAACATGACATCTCACCACATATTTCATCTTTTTAGCAGCAGAAATTAATTGTCTCAAGAAGGTAAGAGCCTGTCGGGGAATTAGGCCATCAAAACTGGTAATAATAATGATGAACATTAACATGTTACTGTTGAATTAAAGTGCATATTCTTTTTTCCCATATTTGAAATAACTAAAACTCGTATTAGATTACCATCCAATCTGTTACTTGGAGTAACAGAGGGAAACTACAGCTTTAGTACCGAAGCATGACAGCACTTATCTTTGCGTTGACTTGTGGTGGAGCCCTAATTAACCAAGTGATTTATTAGGGGAAAGGACTTTAGATGAATGACTTGGATTACATCATGTGAAATACTGAAGCAGCTTCTTAAGATTTTTTTTATTTGACTTGCTCTAGAATTTCTTGAAGAATTAAAAGCTTGTTTAAGTGTTGAAAAGTCCACTGGCTTGTGAAATTTGTGGAAAAGTGACAGGCAGGGTGAAGTGACTCGGAATTGAGTTCAGAGATTCCTATTGAACTAAATATTTAATCTAATAAAATTATTTTGCTTTTATTTTGGTTATTGTAATAATAAGAACCAAAATACAGATCTGTTTTACATTGATCCTGGGTTTTTTTTTTTATTTCTTATAATTCTTTGGCATAGCTACTGACATAAAGCCAAAGAAGAAAGCTAGACTAACTAATTTGATGTGGCAGAATAACGCCCTTTACAATTGCTTTGCAAATGCTCCATCTTGCAACCACTTAGTTTATGGGAGATTCTGGAAAAATAGCAGAATAACAAAGCAAGGATACAGATACTTTTTGCAAATTAAACCTTAACTGAATTTCTGTATCTTGAAAGCTTGTCACATGTCAGTCAGAGCCCGTGGTTGATAACTGTGCTACACCTACCTGACGAATACCAGAAGCTTTGTTCAAGAATTTCTCTTTTACTGAGCGATAGCTTCATTAACTGAAGTTAAGCGCTTTTCAGGAAAGTATGTCAATCTGTATATAGCTATAGGAGAAAAAGCCTGAGGTCACTAATTCATTTCTGGGGGCTTTGTGTATGCCATGTTGATGGCAGTGCTGTAAAAATGTTGGTAATTAATATTATTTCCAGAGGAACAGATTGAAGTTGCTCTGTAACCTTTAGCAATTATTTAATGTCCTCAGATTTCTGCTCATAAAGTTTTTGCTTATGAGTAGGCCCTAAAGCATGTACAGGCCAGACATGCTTTCGATAATATTTCTAAAATGTTGTTGCAGGCCTGGTTTCTTGGATGTTATTTGCTTGGTTTGGACATTTGGAGTGTCATGTAAAGTTTCTTAAGATTTTTTTCTTCCTCTGAGATGGCGTGGTTCAGGACTTTAAAAAAAGCAGGTATGCAAAGTTTTACCTTCAAATATCATGATTTAAAAATACTGAGCAGTGCCATTTAGTGCCAGAGAGCTCAGTGCTTTAGAAAAATCAACTTACTTATTTTTCAACCTAAATTTAGACACTTACATTAAAAAACCCTGACGAATGTTCCAAAGGAATAAGTTAATAGAAATTAATTATCACCCTAACACTTTGCTTTACAAAGAAATATTTTGTGTAATGAGAAATCTGGTTTAAAAAATCCTACAGATAAGGGTACTTTAAAATGTGGAAATGATTAGAAACCAGTGTGAAGGCCACCTGCTATCTTAGCAGATAGAGACAACAAAAAGCAAGACGGTAAGAGAAAACACCCCAGATTCAGTGGCAAGGCTCAAGTGGGTTTTCCTAAGCAAAGAGGAATTCTTAAAAAAAAATGGTAATTCTGCCAAACTGAATGAAATAAAGAGGCCAAAAAGATGAGAATTCAGAGATGTGGGAAACATGTGAAACACAGATAACCAGAGATACAAAAGACAAAGTCTTCAATAAAGTGAAATCAAAAAACCTACATGAAGCGAGTGTTGCAGTATGGTGAAGGATTTGTCTCAGTCTTCCATCACATTGATTATTGGGGAATATATTTTTCTGAAACCTATTCTTTCTAAGGAACAAAAATTAAGGATGTTACAAGGTCAGGATGCTGACACCTGGAGATACTGAAATAATATTCATATATTTTTAAGCCAGATGATTGTGTTTCATTTGATAAATCTTATCTTCTCTAAAAAATCCCTGAACAAGTTAACAAAAATCTAGTGAAGAATGGGATGACAATTTAATTGAATTTTATTTTCAGAAAATGCTTCATCCCTCGTGAGAGGGATGGCTGAGGAGAATAGGTGTTCATGGAATGAGCGCTAAGTGCTGCGCCATCCTGACTGAAAGACAGAAAACCTCACTAAAGTGGGATTAAATGGTTAATTTTTAGTATGGCAAAGGTTAATACTGAAGTGCCCCAGGCTCCTTAAGGCTCACTGAATACACACCTGTTTACCTGCATACTTTTGTTGAAAAGCAAGTGAGATTAAAAATAAGAAATAGATAAAGTGATCCAGGTTAGCTTGGATGAGAGATGACCAAAGAATTCGGAAGGACGAAAGCAGGCTAAAGCGTGGTACAGTGGAAGCTGAAAAACATTACTGAGTAATGCAAGGCAAAGCACATGGAAAGAATAAGCGGAAAAAAATAACCTCAGCTACTCAGGAAAGAGGAGAAACAAGGTGTTATTGCCATTTTAAGTGGAGGTCAAAGCAAAAAGAAAGATGTTAGAAATCTTAAGGGGGAAAAAAATTAGGGTGAACCAATTCAACAAACAAAGAACAACTCTCAGTCTCAGTTATGGGTGAAATTTTAGTGCTGGAGAAGTAAGCGGAAGAAAATACCCTGCTGACAACTGTGGTGTCAGGAATTCACTTGTTTTCATTTATAGTCATGCTTTAATCACAAGAGTATTAAAGATGAAGTCCAAGTTCAGCATGCAGCTGCATTAACACTGCGGTTGTTATGAATTTCGCTCAATGGGCCACTGGTCCAGTCCAGCATTATTATTCTTTTGGGAAAGTAAGCATTTGCTGAAACTCAGTTTAAAAAAAAGAATCTTGTGCAAACATGTCACAGTTCGAAATGCTCAGTGAAGGTGTATGATAAATATATTGAAATGTGTGGAAAATTTTATTAATCTGTCACTCAGTTTTCATGACAGGATGACATCTCCATTTGTTATTTATCTATTTTTGAACTTAAATGCATGGTTTTAGTTGCATTTACCATATTTCTATTGTTTTATAAAATTGTCATGTTTATAAATAATTGTATAGCTTAATATTTGTGAAGAACGAGTTTTGCAGAAACACAGCACCTTAGTAGCTGTCACTAATATTACCTGAGTGTTAAAGCAGATAAGGTAAAGTACTTCAGTTTATTTTTAACGTAATAACCACGAGGCTGTAGGTATGGAGCTGAACACAAAGACGGTGAGTCATTTCAGTTCCCCAGTGATTTGTATCATCTCTCTGTTCAATAGCAATCCCTAGGGAGGCTGTTGCTTTACTTCTTGCTATGCAGCAGAATGGACACCGCTCATAACAGTGTACTTTATGTCTCTCTCAACTTTTACCAGGGGAAAAAATGCGCACAGTTTTGGCCTTGGTGTTGCCAGTGTCAGTACTCCGGCATGTAGAGTTCATCATAGGCACCAGCTGGCTTTCCTCTAAGGCAGCCGTCTGAACAGAAGAAGGAGCATAGCTCCCAGTCACTTTCCGAAAGCAAAAGTGTCTACTGCATTTTAGCTTCAGCAGGAGAGAGACCACACTTTCCTCTTTCTCTTGGGGGTGCAAGAATAAGACATATAAGTCAAAATAGAGAAAATGTAAGCATATGTTCGCACTGTCAGGCCTTGGGAGAGCTGGCAGAGCTCTCTAGAGAGCCAGTTCCCCTTGGTCCCTTTGGTCCCTGTGGGAGAGCAGCCTTCGGCGTCCACCACCCGAAACAAGGTGCTGCTGTGCTGCTTCACCAGGTGAAAGCAGTACTCTGGGGGACGGGACAAAGCTCAGCGAAAGAGGAGCTTGTTTATCTTAAAGTGCATTTCAGGCTGTGAGTTCACCACCGTAATGGCATCCACTGGTTTATGTTTCTGTAAAGTTTGTAAAAGCTCCCAGTGTGCATTTTTTTAACTGATTTCAATTAGCAGGAAGCTCACTGTATGGGACACGCAACTCCTGGCGAAGTTGGACAATGCCACTTGCAGAAGTCATGTTTTGCAAGAATTATTTTGCCTATAAAATTTTCAGTTTCCACTTAATGTAATATCTAGCACAGTACAAAGGTTTTTATTCTTTTCAGGACTTAGAGGATAGTCTGTGGGGTATAATGTACTCTTAGCTACCAAAACAAACCACTTCACTGGTTCTGAGGAGAGGCTTGTAATAGCACCATTTGTTCAAATACTGGCATAAAAGTAAAGCAGTTAATCTAAGCAGTACTGACAGACAAAAAGCAGTAGCAATAAAAGCTAATTGTCTGTTAGCTCCAGGTATATTTTTATTGAGTTTTTCAATCCTAGCCTAAAAGCATACATTAAGAAAAGGCTCTGCTATCTTCACAGATCAAGCAGCAACTGGAACAGACTGCAGCCTCATTTCTCTGTATATGTTCATTCCTAGCCCATCCCTCCTTCAGCTGACTGCCTCCATTCAGCAGGGCTTTTAACGTCTCTGTGTAGGTCCCACTGAGGCTCTTCTCGGTAGCCGTCAACCCACAGCAACAGGGTGGTTTCCTTACATCTCCACTTACATCCAGCAAAGCACAGATTTAAGGAAGAGGTCACTGTAGTTCATGTGTAGAAGTAGGGGGCGGCTCATCTTCACATGAGTTTGATTTTTTCAGTGACAGAAAACATACTCTTCACAAGGTCAGTAGCATAATCGAGGCTTTCATTAACTATTTGATGTGGTTTGTGTGCGGCATGTGTTAGACATTTGATTGGTAGGCAGAGGGCCTGCAGATTTTCTGATGTGTGCTTGGGTCTGATTTTGTTCAATGCAGCCTTTCAGCCTGGGCACCAAGAAATTAGTTGCCCTTTAAGATGAGGTACTCCAAATCATCTCCCATCGGCTGGGACTTGAGCCCAGGAGCTGCGGGTTTCTGTCACTGGAGCCCCCTCTGGTTTTGCAATAATTTCTTTATTCACCCAACAGCAACAAAAGCCCCAGGCTTCAATGATTTTGTGCTCCAACTCCTACCTTAAATAACAGGGATTTTGTTTTTTCTGATATATTGATTATTAATAATACATATATTAACCGATATTGCCCTCCAGTAGTGGATCACGGCCAGCAAGACTGTGCAGATTAAAAACAAATGTTATTTGCTATTTCAAGTAAGGATTATGAATCAGCTAACCCTTAGTAGACCAAAGATGGGAAATCTTTCTTTCCTTTAAAAGACTCTTTGTCATAACCCATATTGATCAGCACAGTTGTGACTGTATTGCATTTAGTTATTTTTATCTAACACCTGGCAGCAACTTGTGCATCACTACTGAAACCATCAATTGAGCTATTAAGAAGGAAGACACATTTAATAACCCCTGCAGTTCTCATCCCAGCGGGGCTAAGTCTAACAGTGATGTTCTTCTTAACATCAGCACTGAATTTCAGTGCTTTTTATTACATTGGCCTTGTTTCATTATAATTCTGCATTCTTCAGTCTACTTGCAAAACGTATACTTTGTATCTTGCAAATTTTGTTGGCTATGGGGAGTGGACTGATGTGCTCAGAAGAGAAAGTGGCAGCGCTCACAGAACAGAGGGAAAAATCAATTTAACTTTAAAATATAAGCACTTACTGAGACTAGAGAGGAAATAATGGAGGTAGGCTCTTCTGCCTAGCGTGACAGTGGGATCTGGAAGCAGAGTAAGATACAGAGGAAAAGCAGAGTAAGCAGCTGGAGTGAAATGCCACGTTTGTTAGGCAGGAAATCAATAATCTTTGTTGAGCAAATCTTATACAAACCTTTATTCTGGGCCTGCTATGTTTGGAAATTACAACAAAAGAAACAAAAGCTTGTTGCTTAGAAAAATCCAGCCTCAGGTTATGCACGTTTACCAAACTGAAGGAGTGCCTGCAATCATTCTTTTGCAGAGGAAAAACAAGCGAGAAGGGTTTTGCCGGTGAGAACTGAATGCCTACCCTTCTGGGAACAGAAAACACATGGATTTGATCACACCTCTTTTCTCCTGCTTCCAGATACCTGTGCCTGCCTGGAGAATGCCACTCTCTGTGGGATAGCTAAGAAAACCAACGTGGTCATTAGCTTTTCCAAAGATAGCAAAGGGGAAGCAGCGGCTCAGGCAATGCAGTGGCTCATTATGCAACCCTTCGGATCAAGCAGGATTCCCTGGTGCATCTCAGGAGAAGGGCATTTCAGGAGATGCGGTCTGGTGGGGCTGGTGGGAAGTGGACCCCAGGGAGCAGCTGGATTGTGGGACGATGTTTTCCAACCTGCTTGGTCAGATTGCAGCACTGCCAATCCCAGATGTTCACAAATCACAAGGAAAGTCTGAGGAAGGCCTGAGATTGGTTAAAAACTTGAAATTGAGATTTAAAAAAGAAAATAGATTTAGGGTGTGGTTTATTGCCTTCAAGTTTCTCAGCCTTTAGGGTGCACTTGAGTCATGTTTTTTAGGTTCTCTTTGCTACCATGAGGTCTAGGAAACTTACTTAAAAACATAAGCCAAGATTCTCACCTAATCATTTGACTGTGGGAGCTGAAAAATATAAAATTATGAGAGGTGCAGCACTGACTGGTGGGGCCAGGCATATGGCAAGTGCTTGGAAAAGGCCTCTCGGAGAGGGAGGGGAGGCAGCCTGGGAAGGGGCTGCAGTGAAGAGGCCTGGGAAGTCAGTGGGGAGGAGTACTGAGAGGCAGGCAAGGGGAGAGGATGGGCTCTTGAGGAAAGCAGAGCCGTTGTGGTGAAGATCCAGGGTGATGCAGCAGTGGTATGGACGTCAAGCCTCTCACTGGAATCTTTGCTAGTTTGGGCGTGCCAGGTCCAACTTCCAAAGGATATGGGAAAATGTTTCCTACAATAACCTCCATGAGTCAACTCCCACGAGTCCTTGGTGCAACCAAACGAACTGTTTACCAGATGAATTTGCTTTTCTGCAGACACTGAGATTATTTGATCGATTTACAGAGAGAATATTGCAGCGCCAGACTTGTTACTGGGAGAAGTGGATGCTTAGCCTGAGCAGAGTGAGACGAGCATGAGGAGTGGCAAGTCCAGATTAAAACTAACTGATAAGGTTACCTGTAGCAGCCCTGACTTACCTATTCAGTATAGTGACAGAGTAAAAATCTTTAGAGCCTGGAGAAAGCCAAAGAGCAACTGGACTGAAAAGATGAAACAGTCTTAAGTTCGTGAACATTTACATTTCGCAATTTCCATCTTTTAAAATACCAAGTCAAGCCAGGAGTGGATTAGGGTGTTGAGAGCCATAAAGGCCTTAGCTCTGAATTAGCCTCACTTTAGCTGTGGGATACTTCCAAATGCAATGCAGAAGTGGAGGGGAGACCACCTCACAGCTCAAGCACAGGGCAAAGATTTAGGAAATTGCAGTCCTGTTGCCAACTCAGCCACTGACAAAGGGAAGAATATACTTGGCATTAACAATTTTATAGGTGAATGTGGGAAGCTACAGATGCAGACCTTAACGACTCTTCAGTGTTCTTCACTGCGGAACAAAGAAATGGCACAAAGCACTGCATGATGTGTTTTCCTCACAGTTTAGCAATCCCTGCCTCCCACCAGAAAACCCTCGGCTGAATGTAGAAATTGCATTTGCATTTCTGCATGCTCTGCGGACCGTTTGCACTATCCAGCATTAGGCATGCAACTTGGAGGGCTGGTCTCCCACAGGCAGAGGAAACAAATTCTTGCAGACGATGAATGTGGGCAGAGGCTTCTGTCCCCTCTTGCAGTGCAGGTGGTGCAAAGGGAGTAGCTGGCCACTTCAGGTAGCTGTGTCTGGGTGTGCAAATGCACCTTTTTCTGTGTCCAGAAGCATACTTGGATGACTCTCACGATACTCAAGGACTGAGGTTCTGTTCTGCCTTAGACATTGTTAAAAAGAACCACTCTTAAAAAAATATAAAAATAAGTAAAAAGAAAACAAAGCCATGCTTTTTTCCACACAGGTATCTACTCCATTGGATGATGTTTTTATTATGCTTAACGCTGTACTGAACAAACTTCTTGCTGCACTGAGAGCTAGGTGCAGTTTTGGGTTGACTAGCTGATACTTACCCATGTCTTCAAAGACTCTGCAGTGGTGCTGCATACTGAAAAAATTGTGCAGATTAGGCACTTTTGAGAATCCCATTAGAAGTATCAGTTCATTTTGTTAAGAAACTTGAACTAAAATAGAACCATAAAATCAAAGTCAATTTAGCATTAATATTCTGCAAAAGTAAAAGAGGAGCATTACAGACATCAAATCAAAATCAAGTCCACAGATTAACTGTGGCACTAGATCAAAATGAATCCAAATTGCCAACTTGATGAAAACCCACAGTGTTTATGAACTCCAGTGATCTATGAAAGCACATGTCTGTTTAGCTAGGAAATGCAAAAAGCACATTTGCTCAGAGCTGGACATAAAACGTAGCACTGAGCTGGGTTATGCAATGGTGAAACCACCATTTTGGAGCCAGTTATCTAGCTTCCTTCTTTGGATCCTGTTCCTCAGCAATGAGTAATTCCTACCCCCATCCCCACAAATGCCATCATACATAGCACAGGCTCAGAAGAGGACGCTCCAGATAAGCACAAGTTTGACAGAAGCCAGTTACCAGAAATTGAAGGTGACAATTTCAGGTCTTTCAGGATTAAAGAGAGACCCCAGAAAATACATTAAAGAGCAATTTTATGCCGTGTTATATATAACTGCTAAGCCTCAAGAACTTCCCTTCCCAATTCTTCTCTTTTTTAGAGAAATTTGTGCACATCTGGAAATATAAAACTACACTTTGACGCCAGGAAACTGAAGAGTATAGAAAGACCTGGGCATCTTCTACGTAACAAAATAGGAGAGGAAAAAGCAGATGACTTAAGACAAACCTGGTATAACTAACTCTTGAACTCTCTCAGACTTACAGAAGGGAGATAAGGACTACAGCTGAGGAAAGAACTGACAGCGGTCACAGCCCTTGCTGACATCAGGGCTTTCCTGGTTTAGGGATAGACTCATGAAATCCGGATGCTGCTGGCTGATGCCACAATTCCTATTAGCTAGAGATTTTAGAGGATCTGAAATTTCAGTCCTTTTCCAGCAATACAGGCTGCTGTTCTGAAGTCAAAGCCTGTTCGGATTTTCAGATGTCCCTCGATCAGATTTGCAGCGCTTTGCTCCAAGGATGAGCCATGAGTCTGCTGGCCTTGCAAGTTGGTCCAACAGGGCTCGAATTCACTCTTACACAGCAGGTAGCATCAGTAAAAAAAAGTTGCTTAAATCACAAGCATATCGTGTTTTGGATGCCACAGAAATGGATACTTTAATGGCCTCAAATGCATCACACGGATACATAAGACTAAATAATGGGAGCATATCTGACTGCTTTTGAGGGAGCTGTCGTTATCTTCAGTGAGGCAGAGGTCCCAAGATGACATCATGCCATTACTTCATGGAATGTTCAACATTTAAAAGATTTTTTTTTTAAAGTAGCTGTTTGGGAAAAGTAAGCTACCAAACAACTTGGCAACAAGCAGTGTTGACACTGTCTGTCAGCAAAATTAACAAATAAAAATGTACTGTGTCTCATCACCTCAGCTACTTTTCAGAAGTTCTTGCTTTCTGGTTTGGAAGTGAGCTATAAGTCAGGCAGCTTCTCAGCAGAAATCTCCATCTTCATATGCTTTATACAATAATATTTATCAATATGAAATTTACTGTAAAATCGTATGTTTTATCTGCAGTTTTCATGTAAGCTATTTTTTTCAGAACTGTATTTTAAACCCATATTTTCATAGTATGTTTTTAAAATTTGTTTTCATTGTTGATCCTCTTGATTTTTATTGCCAGAGTCACTGCTAGATCTTAAAATGCCAGAGGGACCAATGCATGACCTCAGGGGGAGCATGATTCTTACCTGAAAGCTAGCAATTTGACATAATGTAGGCCCATTTTTGAAATGTAAAATTCTGTTAATTTTTTCTATTTGTTTTCCTTTTGTTTGGTATGGTAAACACCATTGTGTCAACACTGTGGAAAAAAATGTGCAACTCCAGTTCGTACCCTTCTTGTAGATAGTATGTTTGCACACACAGTTGCTTCTCCCTTTGAACAAGCTCTTATGCCATAGACTCACAGCTCCTGTCTGTGTAATGGGGGTAACAATACACATTTATCTCATAAGATCTACTGCTTTAATATTTGAGATTTAAGGCATTGTGTATATAATATTTTATTAAGAATAAAATTAATGTTTAGATTTTAAGATTTTTTTTCAGTTTGTTTTTTTTTTTCCCCAAAACTGTGCAGGACACCAGAGATGAGGGCAACTGGAGAACCGTATGGAGAATCTGCATCAAAACAAGAATATCTGAAAGAGAATAACTTTGGGGCCGGTAATCTTCGTTCTGATAAATTTCCTTCAGATTTAGGAAAGTGTGAGGTTTTTTTTCTTGGCTTTAATGTGTTAAGTGAAAACTCAGGATTAAAGTCAGCCCGTAAAAGAGAAGCCTGCCTTGAAGAATCTTTCGATTAAGATAATTGTATCAACATTTTCAATTGGTGTATTAAGCTCTTAAACTGAGTTTACAGTGGAAGTTAAGTTAGAGTGCAGTGGAATGTTAAGAAATCTTAAATATAAAGCCATCTCCAACTCAGAAATACCATAAACTGGAATTGCTTTGAGGGAGAAAGGACAAAAATCTGAGATTATTTGAAGTCTAGGACTGCGTCCAACTTCAGAACAACAGTTTTGTATTTTAATAAAACTTGAAAACTACTCAGTTGATCTCTTGCTTTGTAGAAATCAGCTGAGAACCCCCCCCACCAAACTGTGCCCAGACTGACTCTTCAGGTTACAAATAGGATGTTGTTATTTCTCCTACATGAAGTTTTGCAGAGGGAATTGCACTTGCGTATAAAATGCTAGTTCAAAAATAGTTTTCCATAAGGGAACATATCTAAGCATAAATTTGGAAGAGCAAATTAAATTGGAGCTTTCAGGTTAGCATTTTTGTACTGAATTTCCTCTGTGGCAGAGGCAGGCAGCTGAGACGAATGATAAAGCGATGGGGTGAAAGCTGCCCTCCCAGACTATGATCCCAGTGTTCATAAACTAAAAAAGTGTGATCGTATTTGTAAGCCATCATAGCCTTTCCCTATAACTGCAATTATGTTGCATATTTTAATAAGTGCAAAATCACCATAATAGCTGCCTCTAACGAATACATCTTCCCATCAGAAAATCTTTTCAGCCATTTTAATAGCAGAATTCAGCAGATACTTACATCAGTTGAAGCTAATGGCAAATTTCCCATTGGCTTCAGTGAAGACTGGGACTGATTTTTGTTGCTTTTAAGACTCATCTTTTTTATCCTGTTCAGCATAAGGAATAGAGATGAGCTTTCTTTTTGATTAGAGAGTTGTGAGTCTCTCCCAGAACTAAACCTCAGGTCTGGTTGTCCCCTGTCTCCCTGTACCCCCACCTGCGTGACTGTCACTCACATCATCCCTCTGATCCAAGAAACAATGCTTGCAGAAGTTATTCAGGCTTTAAAATATTTCCTTAAAATATTTCCTTAAGAAAGTTCTTAAGATTCTACATATTCACAAGTGTTTGGATGAGAGATGTCAATCAGCAGCATTGCCAACTTACGAACTGCTCCTATTTCCAAAATCACTTCTGTTGTTACAGTCTGACAAACTACCCAAAGAGTTCAAAAAATTGCTGGCTGCAGGGGCTAATTCAGCTCCTTTTTGTGGCGTTTCATTCTTTCCCCCCGCCATGATTGCTGTCCTGTTTTTTCTGACGGTTGTTAAATCACCAACTAATTATGTATTATCAAAGCTGCACGTAACAGTGGAGTTTGTCTCACGGTTGATGTATATAAAAACAAGCTGGGTGAGTCAGACAGTCGGGGTACGGATGGCTGTGCCACTCCACCTGGTGCCTGTGTTAGCACTTATTCACGCCTTCCCTTTGTTCTGGGCTCCTTTTACTTTGTACCACTGCACAGCTAGAACAGGTACTGACTGCTGTGTTATGTATGCTTTAATGTTTTTTTTATTATTACTACGGGAGAGCAAAAGCGCTCATAAAGCTGTGTTTTCTTTCTGGGAAAATTTCTCAGTAATGCAGTAGCTTGTATGTTGGGGAACTTGAACCTTGAAGAAAGGGACAAAGATTACTAGGTGCCAACTTGGTTTCACTGGTAGCTGCTCAGGCAGTTTTTTGGAAGAAATTGAAAAACCCTGAGCCTGCCTTCCATGCTGCAATGGGTTCAGCAGTCTGAATATCAAGGTAGAAATTTACATGCTTATCCCTTGAGAAGCCTGTGCACATATGGTATTCTTTTGCAAATTATTTAATTAAAGCTCAAAAAGCACATGAAATCTGGAATGCTCACTTCCAAGAACACCCCTCACATTAAATCACACTCCCCAGGCTGAAACACAGAGGTGTTTTCCGAAGTGTAATTTACTTTTCTTTTCTGTATTCTTATTTTTTCGAATTCCCTCACCTTAAGCAACAATAACAGACCTACATTCTCTTTGGTATCTACTCAATTTCACCTGGTGAACCTGTGCAATACTGAAATGTGGAGGTTGCTACCTGATGTGTTAACTTTTTTTCGATATAAAGGTGTAAGGAAGGGTTTTTGTTGTCTGCCGAATCTTGTTCATGTTGGTTCATAGAAATTCTAAACTTTCAGGTCTCGATGTGACCCGACAGCATTCCTTCTGTTATATTTGTTTAGTACTTGACAGTTGAGGTAATACACAGCAAAGGAAGACAGAGATTACCCACTCTGGGGTAGGAGGTTGGGAATTGCCTACTATATTCAGCTGCCACTACTTGGTAAGAGATACTGTACTTGCCAAAGCACACTGCCTATAATTATCAAGCCTGTCAGTTTGATTTCTGCTTTGAACAAATTGGAAAAAAGAAAAAAGCAAAGAAAAAGCCCCAACACATGGTAGTCAGATCGCAGTTGTTTTTCAGTCCATATACTATTTCATTTGACAAGATGCTTACCTCACTGCTGAAGAGCACTGGGAACAAATCTGTGCTCTGTCTGGCCTCCTGCTTCTGTAATAACCACACCATTTCCCAATGAAATGGGATCAAGCCATACCCACTTTTTCCGTTTCACATATGGATTGAATAACTTACGCTTTGTGATTTTTCTGTCTTTCATACATGGTCAGAGAGGATCAACGTTTTTCACCCTTGGCATTTGTAACTTGGTGTTTTTTAACAGAGAAAAAAAGTGACATCGTGTAGCCGCGTCTGCTCTTTTTCCAAAGTTGGTCCTGATGTTTATATGGACATGGGCAGCCTGTCTTGAAATGGATGATAATGTAACTATGGTAGCTCGCAGCCAAGGCTTTGCCAAGTATTGGGCTTCCTGGGAAGTCGCAGACCTCTCTGCTGTGGCTGCCTGCCTGGCAGCGGTTGAAATAATAGGTGCCTAAAGACTACCTCCTTTATGGTACGTGTCAGCTTTTGTCACAGCAGTAACAAAAGCTGTACCGACATATGTAGGGTTATATCCATAAATACAAGAAAATGGAACTCACTGTAATCTCCCAGTTCCACAGGACATGTTGTCTCACAGTTGCCTTACTTCCCTCCCAACGTGTCCCTCTGGAAAACATGCAGCTAATTGTAGGAAGTCAGATTGCTGGGGAATCTCAGATAGCTTAGGCAATTAACAGAAGTTTCATTTTGATTACTTTTGTGCACGTTTTGTGCAGAAACGATGCTCTGAAGACTCGTTTTAGGGAGAACACTATTGTATCAACATAGATGGCAATTTCTGTCTGATACAGTAACTTTTTTGGTTTCAGTGAGGACATCACCAAGACTGCGTCTTCCAGCACTGAGATCTGATGACCCTTAAAATTAGAATGGAAATGTGAGAACTTAATGGCCACCTTCAGTTGTACACATGCTAACTGCAGAAGTAAAGGAAATACTAAAAGCTGTAAACAGAGGGTTTTGGTGCTTTTCTGATTATATGTGCTGTAGTCAGAAAGACCCATTTGGTTCTGGGGACCAGGCAGTCGAAAACGCTGCTCTACAACATTCACCTGAAAGGGACGGCCCAGGGAGAAATAGGTTCGAACTTGCATGGATAGTCCTTGGATTATTTTCATGTGAGTGGCAGAATGAAATAATTTGTGATTGCAGATAATACATGAAGCAATTACCAGAAATATGGTATTTTGGCCCAAGGAAATTCATGTTCAGGCAACAATTTCAAATGTTTTAGATTCTACACTTCTGTAGTAGGTGACACAAAATCCTTTTTTGGTAATGATTATATCACCAAGTCTGTCCTTGCATGCCCTTCCTTGTTAGATATTCAAGCATTAAAAAGATTTATGAACCTTGTCTTACTTTCAGTAGCCTCTTTTTTTCTACTTTTTTAAGTTTGCAGTATTTGACATGCAAAATGTTATGCTTTTTAAAATGAAGCTCTCCAGATAATAAACTATTGCATTTAAGATTAAATACATGACTTTATCTCTGCTCACTTGGTCCTGGGAAAGGCAGTGTAGTTAGAGAAACCCTAGCATTTCCACCCTGGGTCAGACTAGTCCGGCTAGTAACTTGACAGTGAAGCTGGTGGTGTTAGATGCTCCAGAGTTATACGCAATGTATTTCAAGATGAACAGTATAAACCAATCAATTGTTGAAAAAACACATTAAGTATAATGTGCGAATTTTTATTCTAAATTACTTTTAAACATATCCAATGACTTTGTGAAAATTTTGCAATCTAAATTAATAAATAAACTTACACCAAATTTTGAAAGTCATTCTAGTCTACAGTGGTAGTATCTTCTTTCTTTAATATTATGGAAAAAAGGATGTATTGCATTACTGTCTCTCAAAGTCCATTATTAGATATATCTGTTGCATATCATCTCTTACTCACTTCTGTCTCTAAATCTTTACAGCCTCTCTTCATACGGATAGTCTTCCAGTTTCTGTATCCTTTCAAATTATATTTTCGGAACCCTTCTTATATCTAGATAATATTTTTTTTTTAAATAACTTGAGAAATACAGCGTTCCATATACAACACTGGAATGAAATATAATCAAAATGTCAACATTTTTCCTCATTCTCTGTGCTCAATGCATTTGGCAGACTTTCATGGCTTCTGGGTTACACAGGTGACTCTCAGATCTCTTTTTTTCTGAATACTGCTACTTAATTTATGTGCATAATATTTGAGGAAACCAGAATCAAAATGCATCCAGAGCAGAAATTGAAATCAGAGTGAGATATAAATGGAGCTGCAACAAATTACCACAGAAAATAAATAAGAGATCAGCCAACAAAAAACAGGCTTTTCTATTATTTATACCTTCTAGAATAAAAACAAATTGGCTTTGAGGAGGCACGCATCAAAATTTTCAGCCAGTGTAAAGCTTTGCATCATAGCCTCCATCAGAATGGGGGACCTGTGCAGTGACGTGCGTTGGAAGTGACCACTTCAGCATCCTTTCCATCTGGGCGCAGCCTGAAGGACGACCCATCTGCGGGAGAGAAGCGAGCCACAGTTCTGCAGTTTGCAGCAAGAGGAAAGCCAGGGGTAGCGTTCACCTCAGCCAGTTTTTTACATGGCTTGAGGTGGCAGTTGTCTCTAGGAGCTGGTGGGAAGATGCCAGTACGAGGTGGGAAGCCTGGCTGGCATGGGCTCTTCTTCTCTACTGCCACAGGCAGTTTTGGTACACACAAAAATGTGGCTCGGGTACGAGCGTAACATTTGCTGTTGAGGGTAGTTAGTGACAATTCACGTGCCTGAAGTTGTGGAGGTCTAGTCGGCGCCTGAGAGAGTGTGAGGCCGGGCTGTGTTGCCACCACTGCCCCTTCCCAGCTGTCACTGCTGTGGGCTCCTTGCCTCAGGGAGCAAGAGGCCAATGCACACAGCTGTGGTTGGGTGCGTATTTCTGTAAGTCTGCATTAACGGACACTCTTGAGGCAGGTTGCCAGAGAGTGAGCCTGCAAGCGTGACTTTTCAATGCTGGCTGAAGTGCTTCGCTCCCTTGAATCGTGGGTGACCGCCTGGTAGCCCCTACTTTGCGCAGTTTCGTGGTGCCCCGTGAGCTGCCTGCAAGGCTGACCCCTGGGCAGAGGGTCGGTGAACTGGGGAGCAGCCTGTGGTCTGGTTGTGCTCCTGCAGCTGGCCTTCAGCAGTAAAGAAACTTTGTTTTGGGGTCAAAAATGTGAGCTCATTTATTACAGTTTCAGCTCGGCCTCGGAGAAACGCAGCGAACACATGGGGACGTGCTGCCAAGCAGCCTGCACGGCCTGGCGCCTTGCTGCGGCCCTCGGGAGAGCACTTGAGGGCGGAGAGGGAGCTCCAGCGGTGCCAGGCCTTCCCCTACACACCTTGGGGCAAGGCTGTTGTCGTGCGATGGAGGAGAAACCCTGGTCCCTGAGGCAGGTAGCTGCTTTCAGCCAACAGATGGGCAGGTACAACACACTCGTACTGTCCCCGCAGCACAGGGAAAAAGAAATTTGGGAAATCACACACTAGGGACTCCTCCTATCCTAATTGGGATGCTAGCTAGCACTATAATAACACGTGCTATAATACAGCTGTCTGCCCCAAGTGTACACGGCGTGCCTGGGTAGATGTTATTTTGTGCTGACCTGATACCATCTGTAAATTTTCTTCAGATAACAGGAGTCAAGGAGCGGTTTTCCCAGCTGCGGATGAAGAGTGAGCTGAAAATATGTGTGCATATTGCGTATGTGCTGAGGATGTGTTAACGGGCTTTCTCCCCTCCCAGGAGCGATGTAGCGTGACAGGGTGGGGATGTGATCAGTTGGTGGTGTTACTGTTAGCTTTACAATAACGATCTTTTGATATTTACTCTTAAACTCGGTCACATATTTTTATTCCATCTTCAACAGGTGTTAATCTCTTTGCAGAAACAGCTGAGCATTTGGCTTTGCTCAGCTGTTTCTAATCAGAGCCAAAGGCAATCCTGAAGCGATCGTAGTATTTCCCTTTTTAAATTGGCTATGAATATTTAAAAGGAAATACTGCATTTCTGTGCCGCCTTAGTTAAACGCATTTCTCCCTCTGCCTCAGTAATACCTGCTTATAATAATGCAGAGCCAGCAGGAGGCTGGTTGTCCAATTTTGCTCTTTCAGTAGAGCCAGCCAGCCAGCCAGCCTGCCCTTCGCTCTGAATTGCTGCAGGGACCCTGTGCTCTGCAGGGCAGCAGGGATGGATGGGCGATGTCCCTGAAAGATGGGGTTATCTGTACGGTGGTGGCAGCAGCATGCACAGCCGCTACAGAGCAGGGCAGCATCACTGGCCTTAATAACTGGAGGTTCACATATAGCGAAACACCTCTGATATCCTTGAAAACTAATCATCTGGAGAACAAAGAATACATTGCATATCTCTGCCACAGAAACACACTCTCCAGGCAGAAGCTCGGGCCACGTCTGTGTGTTGCTGGGCTTGCAACTGACCCCAGGGATGCTTCTGCTTCCTCTCCCTGTCTGGTGGATTCATCAGAGAGAAGATCCCTGTGGGACCCTTCTGGGGTGGCTTTTTGGGATATGGCCACAAGAAGAAATTTCATCAGTCTGCACCATGTGTTTGCTGACAGTCCGTTAAATGAGTTTTGGCCTTCGGTGTAGCTAACAACTGGTGGATTTTATAAGTCCCGTCAGACGTTCATGTCCGCCATGGTTAAAGTTAACCGGTTTGCCATATGACATGCATGTGCTTGAGCACCATGTTGTAACATGGCTCTACTAGAGGGATATTTGTCTATCTGTAAATCTCAAATTGCTTTACAAAGGAAATTCTAGAAACATAAATCCAGGAAATTCACAGTAAATGTCAAACCTGGAAGAAATCCAAACACGTACTTGTATTAAAATGCGCATACCTAAGAAATGTTATTAATTTGGTTTGCAAAGCAGAGCAAGCTGGTAAGCGGTCAGTTAGGCATTCCCCTCTATTATCAGCAAGTGTCCCTATGGAAAAACCCTGGAACGAGGCTACCTTGCTGAATTGGTTTGCGGTTCCGTGGCAAACCAAATCCTCAGTCTGCTCTCTTTCTCACTGCAGCTGCTCTGCCTCTGCCATCTGAAATGCCTTCATCGCTTTCCTTAAAGCTGAAATGCTGACCCAGTCCTGGTGGCTGCAGAGCCCTGGGGCTCCCCACAAGGAGCTGGGGAGGAGGAGGCACCGAGCAGGGTGCAGGACTTCCTCAGGTGCTGGCATGTTTGCTGCTGCCCCAAGGCTCAGGGAAATTTCCCTGTTATTCCTCTTTACCAGATCCCTGTATGGAAGACATAGCATGCAGGAAATCAAGGATAGGGAAATTTGTTGTATTCCTGTTGCCTCTCAGTGTAACAGTAGTCCCTTGGGGCAGTTGCAGACAGAGTGACTTACAGCACCCCTGAAGATGTCCAAATGGGTACAACTATTTCTCCACATCTGGGGGTTTTATACCAAATAGGTATGGGTGCAGTCAAAGTCCCTGTGGTTTTTTTTTGTATTTGGTGTATTTTAGAAGCAACGCTATAATCTTTGTGTTCTATACTAAATTGTATTAATCATTTAAACTGTTATTGAAGAAGTCTATAAGAATTTTTGTTGCATTCTGTCACATACGGAAAATCGAGCTCCAGGACTGTCGTTGTTTTATGTGAAGTGCAAGAAGGGAGCGAGGGGGAGTAGGATACCCTCAGAAGGCCCTGAGAGGAAACTTAGGTATCATGACATAAAAACCCTAATAACTATTATCGTTAGAGCAGTAAATGTAGAGAGTCCATTGCTGAGATGTGCTCCACAAAATCAGCAACATCCCCACTGAGTTTCTGTACCTGCAGATGGGTTGCCTGCTCCGTGACCACCACCTTCTTTACATCCTCCTTGGAGTGTGGACCCAGAGCCATACCTGGACCCCCAGCACAGCCTCGCTGTTGCTGAACAGAGCAGGGTAGTAACTTCTCTTGATCTGCTTTACTGTTTGCTCATCACCCTCTTAGTTTCCAGCCTGTTTCACAGGGTAGAGGGAGATGATTTATCTCCCTCCAGAGTGAACTCATCCAATCCTACTAACTGATCCTGGTGCCTGTGGAGTAGGCTGCGTTGTTCTGAACATCAGGACTGAAAATAGATTTTTATTAGTTTATCCCAATCTTACCACCTGGTGGGAAGCAGGCTGTATTATTTGCAGTAATGCAGTGGGCTGTGCTGGAAGGGTTGTTCAGGAGCTAGTGCACCTGTGCACTCAGTATCAATATTGGAGAAGCCTGAGCAAACTGGTAGTTTGCTGCAAAATGACGGGCTCTGTATGGCTGTGTGGGAAGTACAGACCTTTGGGCAGGGCTTGCTTGCCCTTGGCTGTGAAGCCTGCGCATGTCTGCTCTCCGTGTCATGATTTACTCATGAGGATCCTGCTTGCAAAGCCATTAGGTATGGGTCTTGAAGGGGCAGGCAGAGAGAAAATTTTAGGCTTTAAAGAATTAAGCAGTATTTGCTTGTTTTCTTCTTCAAGAATTATTAAACCAGCCAGTCTGATTAGTTCACTTTATCAGTTTGTAGATATTGAATAATAGGTAAATAATGAAAATGTTCCCCTCCAATCGAGGCATTTTCAGTGGTATTAAAATGAATGTTACTTCTGATCTAGTGTCAAGAGAAACATGTTACTTACTGTATACTGTCAGAAAGAGATTTTTACCATTCTTATCTCTGCTCAGATGTTGTACTTACATATACTACACAAAGAAAGAAATGAAAATTGAACACAGTGGAGAACACATAGGGTTATTTTTCTACAATAAGCAGCCTATCGGAAAAATCAATGTCTGAGTTTCTATTTGCTTTTTCCTCCTCTCCAGATGAAATAAAGCTATTAATTACTGTTATTTGTGGTGCTGTTACCCTTTGCAAAATGTACTCATTAAAAATGCTTCTTGGTTCAAATGGTGTTTCATAAATTGTTCTCAACCACATTTTAACAAATGAGATCAAGTTTGAAGAAAAAGTACAACATGTCCAAGAGGTAATCAGACAATAGTAAATAGGAAAAGATTTATTTGTAGAACACATGTAGCACAGTAGCATTATTATACTTCAAACCTAAACAATAAATTGAAGAAAATCATTAAGGAGCTATTACGAGCAGCTCTAAAGAGTTGGATACCTCGTTAAAAAAGCAGCAATATAAAACCACACCAAATTCCCCATCTCAGCCTGAGGTTCATCATGAGCCGTGTTGCACACACCCATCTGCGAGTTAAAAAGAGGTCTGATTACACAGCCCTTTGTGCCAGAGAGTTCTGGTCATGCAACACCTCAAAAATGGGGCCGGGGGCAAATTCCCTGAAATCTGTTTCTTTACCGCTTGAGCAGCTGTCTCGGGATGGCTAGACACAATGAAGTGCTATACATAATTATTTTACTTGTGGCTGAATGATGGCCAGCTTTGCTCGAAAGCCCAACAGCTGTTTATAGTCACATGCTGTACCAGTCTATTGAGGGAAAGGATAAATATATAATTCAGTTGATGATTTAGGTCATAGTTTAATAAGCCCATTTGGAAGTGAGTCAGGACAGAGAGAGTGCATCTTGATGGGTTCAGAAATACCATGGGGCCTTTAGTGGCACTAGGGGTGCCCAGGTGATCTCCTTCATCCAGGTGGCAGCTGAGGAGCGTAGCGTCTCAGAGTACTATTCTGATGAATATACAGTACAGGGCCACTTAACAGCTGTGACACTTCTGTGAGTATCCTTTTCAGACTCAAATGTGTTTCATACAGAATGTTTGGGAAGCTCTGTTTTTCTTGCACTGTATTTGCATCCTTAGCAAGGATACTTACTCCATGTTTTGAAAGCACAAATTTGTGCTTTCCAAATCTGGTCACTGCTCGGTCCTGCCTCAGGCAGGAAGGATTAAGGTAGCCAGGGTAATTAAACATTTCCTGGTTGCTCTTCCCAGGTAGTGTTGACATCTGCAGCAACCACCGTTGTGGGAGTGACGTGGGCAAGTCAAAGTCACATCTACTGGCTTCCTCTGGGCTTGTCTCTCTGCAGGACTCCAGCCTCTCACTGAGCTGTGCCTCCTTCCAGAGCGAGGATGGAGAGGTTGAGTAGGGTTGTCTGCTGCCCTGCGACTGCCACAGCTGCAAGGCTGGATGCCCTCACAGGAAGGGGGCAGTGGTGGGGTGGCCACTTGCATGCCCCACAGCACAGCAACATGGGGCTTAGGATGGCAGCTATCTCTTTGGGAGACTGTTTTGCTCTAATAATATAATTCTTTGCCTTTCCTAAATCCAGTTCTATATTCATATATATCAAATATAGTCATATATATATGTATTCATATATATCAAATCCTAGTCTTAAAAGTAGGGGCATATATCAGGTACAGGTACAGCCACAGTCCTTTCTCCCCAAGAACTTGAAGAGTTTATGGCAGCAGGTGCCAAACGCTACTGTCCTCCTTCCCGCCTGGTGTTGCACTTGGTTGTCAAAGCAAAGCAGAGGAAGGCCAGTCAGGTTTCAAACCCTTTTAACAATGTGTTGAATCTTACTTTTAATAAAACTTTCCTATGTCAGTAGAGCCTAAAGGAAGGAAAAACCTGACTTTCTTCTGTCTCTTCTTTTTTACTGCTATCCAGCCTGTCTCAAATTTCCTTCCCAAAGCCAACTCGTTTGGATCGTACTCCTGTCCTTCTGTCCCAGAAGGTGCTGGCTTCGAGGAGGGAAACTAGCTTGCTGGAAGCTGTATACTTATTTCATTTACAAGGTAGAATGAGCTGCCGCACTATCAGTTGGTGAATCATGCTATCAGACAGGGTAAAGTTGTTAGCTGACAGGGGAGTAGAGCAAAAGGAGGCTCTCCAAGTGCTGCTTCAAGTTGCTCTTTTTTCTCTCAAAAGAAAAAAATAAATTAACCTTAAACTCCATATTTTTCAGAATTGAAAAAACTGTTTGTAGAGTGAGAACTATACACCCAGAAAGTAATGAAAAGTCACCTTTCAGAATTGCCATGGAACCATGGTACCTCATAATACACAAAGAGATTGTGTTTCTCATACATTATTTTTTAAACTGGAACCATGAAATATGTTGTATTAAAGCAACACCAATGCTAGTGTAAAACCTAGACTCATTTGCTCTTAGAAATATCTTTGAAAAATAATGGCATCTTGATAATACTCCATTATGCTTACCATCAACTAAGACTATCGTATCAGAGTGTTATCAGTGTGAATACAATGTCTTTCCTTCAGAGAAAGGATTTCAAAACTATGATTGGTGTTTCAGTGTGACAAACAATGGGAAAAGACAATCTTCAGCATTGTCATTCCAGAAAAAAAATCACAGCATTAAAAGAATAAATTATTCTCCAAGGAAAATATTAGGACATGAGATAAATAGCCCTTATTTTGCAAAAGGAACATTTGAGATTTTCAGTATTTTAAACTCCATTAGCTGATAATAATACTTCAGAATGATTTAGCCTCTTTCATGTGTTCTTCAGTGTTGGGCATTTTCTAGCTCTGTACACCTGGTCCCAGATCCTGTTTGAGAGGTGATGTGAAAATACGGATTGTGTTTATCAGCAAATGCAACTAAGAGATTTGTCACCTGAGCAATGAATTAACTAAAAATAATTGATTAAGGTAGTCTAGGACACCACACGTGTATGCTGCAGTAGAGCTTTATGTCAATAGAAGTATTTGGCTTCTTTTAATTGGATGCCGTATTCCTAAAAGGATCTCTTGCAGGCAGGTCTTGTGTTGAGATTGTACTCCTTTACATTAACGTAAAAATGGATGACTTTTGATCTCTTTCGTACACTGCACAGGAATATTTTCACAAAAAATGGGATCCAGTCACTAAATCACAGTAGGAAATATTTAGAAATGGAAATGCCCTGCTGGGTTATTTGGTTCTCTCCTCTTATAATGCAAATATATTTCCTGTGATACATTTTTTTTTTTTTGGTGAAGTTCACTCTCGAATGATGCATCATGACCGTTTAATCATTTTCCTGTGCGTATCATCCCACAGATTCAACTATTAAGTTCCTTACTTATGTCTCATTAATCCTGATTTTATCTCTTGGCTGTATGCTTGTTACGTTCTCTGAGAATTAAGGAGAGCTGTGGGAAAATCTGTTTGTATGAAATGACATTTAGATTTCTCCAAAACTGCAAATGTAGTATTTTTGAGGTGCAAATATGTTTAGCTTTCACATTTGCTCATGCTTTGAATTTTGCTTTTCTGATCAGGACAAGAGTCAGAAACGGCAAAATACATAAAGAAAACTATTCTTATGGTATTTAGGGAAAGAAAGAGAATTAGTAACTTAAAAACTCCCTTTATGTAAAAGGTTCTAGGTGTGTTTTCAGAACCTGAAGGAAAATTAATTAATTTTGTGTTCTTCTGAATACCTGTGGAATTATCCCAAGTAGTGTTTCATTTGGTGGGCTGTTCCACATATGGTGGACATTAAATATGACCTGTTCTTCAGATCAAGCCTGAAAAATGGAAATAAGAAATATACATCTTTAATCACAGACATGAAGATTATTCAAAATAAACTTTGTCCTCTCAGTTTGGAGAATCTAACTTGACACAAGATTTTTGGAGGATGCTCATCTACTAATAGGCCCAGATACAGTTAAGAGATTAAGCTAGGAAATTACTGGTGCACTTTCTTAATAATTTAGTGAAGCATTTTGATGACCTTTCTATGTAAGGTAGCTGTAGTCCTAATAAGTCTAAATAAGTTCCCTTAATGGGTGAAGAGCACTGTGCCATGCTTCAGGGAGAGGAGTCCTCGAGGTGCAGGCAGGCACAGGAGTCATCGGCTGGAGCTGAGAGGAGGTTCAGAAGGACCTTACCACAGAGACCTGGTGTGGTGGGGACCAGGCAGGTTTTGTGGCTGCTCACCAAGTCACACGATCACTAAGAGTCAGAAGCAAGTGGCAGCACTGCAAGAGTATGGCCTGTGAGGAGTAAGAAAGGATTGTTGTCGGCGGCTTCGTACACGTTATGAAAAATAGGTCTTTATTTAGAAATCCCACAGCTCTTCTGTGGGCAAAACAGCTATTCATTTCAGGTCTGAGTAGCGACTCCAAATTTATGTCCTGTCTGAATTATTAATCAATGCTAGCTTTATTTTTCCAGCTCCCTGTGAACGTTTTGTGATCCTGGAAGTGAGCAATTTGATATGCCAAAGTCCTACCTAACCCTCTGTGCAGGGGGCTGCCTTTCAGCACCACTTGTCCTGAATACTGCAGTTCACCGGGCAAGAGTTGGGACACCAGTTCTTGTCCTTCTGTCCAGCCACACTTGATAGTGAATTGGATAAAATTTAATGGAGGTGATAATTACTTTTTCCACTCACTGTATTCTCATTTTTAATTTCATTGTTGGCTAATGATCTATCTATTATTTCATCTTGCGTGTCTGCAGGACTGAAGAACTGCTCCTCAGATTGCTCCCAGGTGAATACATCGTCAAGTGGCTACTTCCTAGGCGTTTTATGATACTCCACGTCTAATTAAATCTATTTCAGGAGATGTGAATCAGGAAATATTTTTCTTATCAAGCACTTTACAGCTGCATACAAACAGAAGAAAATGCTTTTATCCCCATATGACGAGTGAAGCTCCTTTTCTGCTGAGTTCGTCTGTACCTCAGGTGTGTGTCTTGTAGGCCAGATTGACATCTTGTCCTCACTCACAGGGACTGTCTTTACCAATGTTCTGGACATTTCTGCTTTGAGGACAGGCTCCGCAAGCAACACAGGTTGTCACTAATCGCAGATGGAGACACAGAGTTATCGCATGATACAGAAAAAACATTGGATAGCTAGGAGCCCTGACTCAGACTGCGTTTGACCATGACAGCTTTGCTTTTGATCTGAGACCCTGTCCAGACATAGAAAATGTATAAAGCTACAATCATTCACAGATGAAGAGCAATACTTTTGAAATTATACAAAATGGACTTCTACTTGCAAGCTTTAAGAGGACAAAGTACTCTCCAGTCCAGTAATGGCTTTGCCAGCTTTTCATGGAGGAAAGGGGTTGTTATGGGCCATTGCTTTCTTTTTTTCAGGGTTGTGCTGTCTGAGAACAGGGAGATGGAAAACTGAAAACAGCAGATGACAGAAAAGTGTGAAGGTGTCTAACCAAGCAGAAGCCTTGGAAAACCGGAAGAGGTGCTTCAGAAGGCTTTGGAGAACAGATAGGGGTTTTCCTTGCCTCGGCAGTAACACTCTGGTGGTCCTTCTTCATTTGAAAGGGAAGTGAAGTTCGTATCTTGACAGAACTATTCCTACCTTTCCCATTTCCTGCCTTCCCCATCAGCTAACGAACGGGATGCCATGCCACCCATTCACCATTAGGGTACTTCAGTAAGGTAGTATAACCCCATGAGGCTGTTAAAAAATTTGTAAGGTCTATGTAGATGTTAATAAACCAACCATCCAAAATATTGTTAGCCCGCTGTCCCAACATGCAGCTGCCTGTCATCCATTCAGTCTTCTGCGTTCACGTGCAGATGTGGCCCCTTTTTTGTAATTGATTACTTCAAGTTTAGATACTTAGATAAGATGAGTGTTCTCATGAGACTTTCATGCTTTCATATGTTTGCAGAACCATAGTAGAGGCTTGCTTTCTTTTCCTGGTCTGTCTTCTGAAGATGGGGAAATGGGAGTACAAATTATTAGTAACAGCTTTTCTGTGTTTGCATGTCCAGAAAACAATTTGTAGGAGAATTTGCTTTGATCGATAATGAACTCTGATAAAAATTTTCTGGTCATCAAAAAGTGAGGAGACCTGGGATACAGGAGGTAGAGAGACCAGGCAATGGCAGCCTGATTAGGGAACAGTAAGGGCTGATATTAATACATGGAAAATTGCCTTTGCCCTCTAACTTAGCCAAGGGGAACCTCTTTCTTCAGGATTTGCAAAGTACCAAGTCCATTATGCAAATAGTTTATATTGGTTTACTGCTGTTTTCTTCTAATTATTTCTGTTCTGACAAAAGCTCCTGGTATGTAAGCACAAGGCTGAAAGTCCTAGTTATCAAAACTAATTTGTTTTATACATTTTTCTGTGGGGCAGAGACATTTTCTTTCTTCTCAGATTAATTATACTGTTTGACATCCCCTTGGTTCTGCCAGCGCGAATGTCAGTGGAGTCGTGTTGAAGAGTGGATCAATGACATGAGAAATCAGCAAGGGCAATACCGCATCAGGGGTTCCCCAGCGATCCTCAAACCAGGATGACGACTTTCTGCAGGATCACCCCAAATGAAGAGATCAGTGGTTAGTGGGGAAGAAGAATTTTAACTATGCAGTCGTCCAGGAACACAATGAGGCAACTGATTAGATGGAAACAACTGAGAAGAGTTGGTGACTTTTTTTTTAGAAGATGCAGAAAGCATGAGAGGGGACTCTGGTTTTGGGTTAAATCCTACCCAGCAGGACAGAGCAGGCTGCGAATGCCAGGGAGAGAAGAAAGGATGAAGCTCCTTACTCTTGGGGTGAGAAGGAGAAAAAGCAGCAGAACAGAGACCATGGGCAGACAGAAAGTTCTATTCAGCTGCAGGCTTGCTGAGATCCTTGAGGAAGCAAATCTGGGGAAAAGGAATTGAGGCGAATTGGCTGTCGCTTGCATAAACAGTACAAAGAGCACAGCTGCAAACCTGTGTGAGGAAGGCGAGAAAGGGTGGCAAGAGATGCACTGGCTGAATCACAACCTCCTTGCTGACTCAAGCCCAAGAAGTATTTGTACAGAAATTGGAAGCTAGGTGGAATTACTGAGGACGAGTATAAAAATTTAGTGCAGACAAAATAAGAAGTCTCTATTATACAGTTACAAGGTTACGAAGACCACTTTGGAAATGAGCAAAAATAGGATATTTATTAACAACAGCAGCAGGAAAAAAGATTGTAACTTGCCCCACCCTGTCCCTTGATTATTTTTTCTGTTGTTCTGGAATATTTTCTGAACTTCTTTTTTTACCTTTCGTATCCCTATCCTTTTTTTGAAAAATGGGAACATTTCCTGTTACATTACTATATTAGTTTGGGAGCAATGGGACAGACTTTCGTACAATGAAGGGGAAAAAGAATTCAGAAATTACAAAAACAGTGAGAAAATCCAGGATTCTTAGTTGAAAGTCCTATAGGAAGTTCAGTTATTTAAATCAAGGAGCACTTGCAAAAGCAATGCTTCTTTATAATCTACCCTCTGAAGGGGTGAAATGTGCAATGTTGACACCTTATAAAGTTTCCAGGTTCCCCAGACCAAAGCAAGCACCTGAAATGCAGACATATTTGAGTGGCTTAAAACTCCCAGCTGCAGCAAAAGCCTGGGACGGCCAAAGCCCCCACCCAAGCATGCTGCTAAGATAAGGAAGGACGTGAGAGAGGGGATGGGAAAAGCTGTGCTCCAAGGGACTTCTGTCTCAGGTGAAGTGTGACCCCTTTCTCACAGAGCAAACATTAGGGTTTCGTAGCCCTGTTGCCCAGCCATCTGAGTGACCAGCCCCATCACCTGGCCCATAAAGAGAACTCAATTGAGAATGAGTTTAATCTTTCCAAGAACCAGCTCCGGGTTTTCCCATCTGTTATCTGTGACCTCCTTTGTAGCTTTCATTTACTCTTCAGTTGTCTTACTTTTGCTCAGACCTCTACTGCATCCTTTTCTCTCCTGACTTGTCTTCACCCCTTCCCCACTTGTAATGACTGCCTCCCATGCCATGCCTGCTCGTCTCATTATCTTCGACTTGCCTGGGTAAGCCTCTCCTAAATGCCTCTTTTTCTTTTCATAGCATTGTATATTTTCTTCTTTCGTCCTTTACTTTAGGTACAGCTTACTCTCCTTTTTTTCTAAGCAGGTGCTTAGCAGGCAAAGTTCGGTGATAAAAGTTCACACGCTGTGAAGAGAGGTTTGGTTCTTCCCAGGTATGGCTGTACAATCAACTTTTAAACCCGGTTAGGCGGAGAGCTTTAGCTAGTGCCTTATATCCATCCTTGTTCAGCAATAGGGCAGGTTCTGAACCTCAAGCACATACTTGTATTTGAAGTCAACGTAGAGTTTGGCATCCTACACATTAATGATGTTTCAGAATCTTTCCTGTTGCCTCCATTACCAGATCGTTTTTTTCAGTGTTCTGGGTGGAACATGCATTTTATGGAATTTTTAGTGATTTATTGGTGTCTGTGTAAAATAAACTATTCATGTCATTTATTTGAAGAATTTGTGCTCTGAGAAAATGTTTTGAACTATTGTCACATCAATGGCAATGAAACTGAAGTAGAACCCGTGATCAGGATTCCTTGTCCTGTTTTTATGCTGCTTTTTATTTTAACAAGAGCATTAAAAAATGTCTGCAAGTGCAGCCTGAGTGTTACAAAGGAAGCTCCCTCTCTTAAGCCTTCAGAGCTTCTAATTATGTGTCTCTAGTAGCACGTGTTAAAACCCTGTCATTTATTTCTTGATCCCTGTTCTGCCTATTGTGATGAGGGGAAGAAAAATCTCATCAGATGAGTCACACACCCTGAAAACGTAACAGTGATTTGAGTTAGAGCAAACACTTCCTTTAAATTCGTCCTGGCCTGCTCCTTCAAACACCTCATTGCTTGCTTGTTATTAGATGCCTGCGTGCATATGAATTTANTTGTGACGAGGGGAAGAAAAATCTCATCAGATGAGTCACACACCCTGAAAACGTAACAGTGATTTGAGTTAGAGCAAACACTTCCTTTAAATTCGTCCTGGCCTGCTCCTTCAAACACCTCATTGCTTGCTTGTTATTAGATGCCTGCGTGCATATGAATTTAGGTGTATTTAAATAAAGTGTGGATGCTTTTGTGGAGACCCGTGTTCAGGGATACATTCAT
This sequence comes from Steatornis caripensis, assembly GCA_013398225.1. NCBI lineage: Eukaryota > Metazoa > Chordata > Aves > Caprimulgiformes > Steatornithidae > Steatornis > Steatornis caripensis. The sequence continues at coordinate 177,772 of VZSC01009404.1, forward strand.
TTATGCAGATATGACGGTGCTATTCATGTCATTCTTGGCTGGAGTAATAAAGCTGTTTAAAATAATAATAAGAAAAGCTAGAGGGGAGAAAACTGAACAAGGAGAGTTCTATTTGATGACCCACTGGTGATCTGGTTGCTGCTGTTGGCTAAAATCAGAAGATGAAAGAAAAAATCATGAAGCTGTTATTTCACTAGTTAGGGGCTACATGCCAGGAGGTTGCCACTAAATGGAAGCAAACCCAGCCCCAAGCACAAAAAGCTCGTTAGGAAGTGGATGGAAAACATTATTAATGAAAATCCAAAGTGGTGCAAAACCCAGGTTCTTTAAGAGACTGTCTTGCAACATTTTTACATCGTTATAAGTTGAGAAAGAAAAACAATTCACAGTAAAGACAAATACAAAATAGTAACTAATTTACAGTGTGACTTGAGTTCGTGCTGGTATTACAATGACATGACACTCTAATAATCTGTTGCTTGAAGGACTTCTGTCACGTGGCTTCTTATAACTTTTATATTTATATATTCCTTTGGAAAAGTTTAATTGCGTTATGAATCTCATTTAAAAATGTATCTTTAAATGGAAAATTAGTAAAAAACACGAAAAAGCCAAAAGCAAGTTGTCAGTTTGGATTTCAATTTTTGGGCTTTTTTGACTTTACATATTCTTTTTTTTTTTTTTTAAAACATGGTTGGATCCTGATCAAGGTATACTTCCATGTTTTGTCTAAGCGTTTATTAATATTACAGAAGCAAATGAATCTACAAATTGCTCTTATAATTGCAAGAGTAAATTGCTCCATCTGAGGCAGGATCCCAGTTGTCTTACTGGTGGTCTCCATCGGATGAAAGAACACACTTTATATCATTACACTCATTAAAGTAAGGTGAATGTTGAGTTTGAGTTCAGTATTAAGCAATACACAAACACATTTTAAGAAGTAGTCCTTACCTCTGGAGAGGCAGGAAGGACAAAAGGCAGGCAGCGTGGGCGGGTGAAACGGCAGTGAGTCTGTATTGCAACTGATGCTGCTACCCGAAAGCCTTGTGGCTCACTACTAGGCCGTTTAGCCTCTCAGGGTAGCAGAAACCTGCCAAAATCTCTGGGCTCGATGGCAAATCCACACCTTGCAGTAATCTTACTTTTCTGCCTTACCTAGTCCTGCTCTAACACTGTTACTCTTCCTTCAGTGTATCTCCAGCGTGTCTTCTTTCTCATCCCTGTCCATCAATGAGATCTATTTCCTCCATACTTCACCTGGTCTAATGTATTACTCTACTTTTTGTTCTTGTCTCCGTTGTCTCCTCTCTTACCTCTCAGATGCTTCTTCCTTTCCTCTGCCCTACCGCTAGTGGGACAGCATACTTTCGGCAGCATCTCTGTGCTGTCTCCTCGCATAAACACCTCCTCTCTGATGCCTCCAATCTCCAGCACCTCTATTAACCTTTCTCGACAAGATCGGCTTCCTGGGCCTTTCCTCCATGAAATGCCGCTTAATGAGGGAAGGGATGGGAACATTTATTCCCCCTTGCTGTCAAGTATGTTGCTACCTCTATGAGTCTTTGGAGGCTGGGGAAGCAGAATCCTCCACCCCCCTCCTGCCCCTTTCATATTTTCTCAGTTTATACAAGATCCTTATTCCTCAGATCCTCCAAACATTAAAGTGATTTGCGATTTTTCTTGGGAGATTCCAGGATATTGGCCTAAGACTGGAAATATTAAAAGGTTTTGCACTGAACTTATTGAAAAGCTCATGGGATTCCTTTTGTTCTTTGAAAACACCCAAGATCTAGCCTCACATTTTTCAAATTTTTGGGATTAAGTTGTTTGCAATGCTGTGCTGTATCCTCCGGAATGCACATTTTCAAAAATGTGGCCCATATTGTTTATGATAGGAGGAAAGCTAAAATGAGAGGAGTTTCAGTCGGGTTTCTGTGCAATGGGGGATTGCTACCAGATCCTTTCGAAATCAGCCTGGAGTGAGGACAATTTCCACATTTTTGTTAATTGTCTTTGCCTTTTCTACACACTGCTAATTTCTTAGGTGTGCTTTCTTTTTTCTAACCAATAATTTTCTCCAAACTTGGCCAAATGACAATGATTGCATGGGCAATTTAACCATGTTATTTTCAATGACACTTAGAAATTGCTGTCTAGTTTAATACTGTGGTAAGAGAAAAATTATTTGAGCATCCTGTTAGTAATGGGTAAACCAATTTCAGCGCAGCTGCAGAAACATTTTGAAGAATCTTTTTTTATTTCGTGGGATTTACGGCATGGAAAATCAGGATCTAGATTCTCTTTCCTAAAAATCAGTCCAATGGAGTAATTCAGAGACTATCTGGTGTAGCTGAGAGGAAGAATCTGATCCCTGTATTTCTGCTGGGTTGTGCACTGGCAGAGAAGAATGGGAATAAAAGAGAAAAACAGACTCCATTTACTAACAATCTGCATGACACAATTTCCATAAATTGTGCTAATAGAGCAATTTATAAAAATTGTGGTAGTATATTAAGGAGACCAATTTACAAAATCCATTTAGAATAATAAGATGAGCATTGCTGGTAATGCAGCTATATTTTCCAATAGTGTTTATGTATAAAACAAATTGACTGTCTGTTCTCATTCACTCTACATTATGTTAATAATGAGTATAGAAAAGTGCAAATAATGAAATACTCAGATTTTTTGTTTATCTACAGATTGCATTGATGGTCACCACATATTTTAGAGGCTTATACTTTGTTGGGTGAAAAAGACTTCTGAGCTGGACCATTGCTGAGATTTTCTTGTTTGTGAGAATTACTGAAAAATGGTTTTCCAAAACTGTTTGGCTTGTCACTCAGACGTATAGCTTAGCATATGAGATGACTACATTAGAGCCACACTAAACCACTCTCAGCTAAGTGAAAAGCTTCAAAATCCGCTTGGAGTTTAGTTGTCCCTCCCCACATATTAATGAAGATTTAATAGCAGATGCTGCGGTGAAGTTTTACATGGCTGACACTGCATAGGGATTTAATACAAATCCTTAGCCGACAAAATAAATGAAAAGGCTACAAGATGAGCTGCTTTATTCCTGATCATGGAGGAACAAATCTTACCTTGTACTTCTTCAGCTCCTGGGGGTGGACTCCTATGTCCCAGGTAGTTGGGAGGAGCAGGATGATGTGGCAAAGGCATCTGAGTTTGCAACCCAAGTGCAGGGGACTTCTGTTGGCTGAGCACAGAGCCATCTGAAGAGCTGGCTCCACACTGCCAGCCCTCTGCTCCCTCCACCTCACTTGCCACCTTCTACTGTAGCACCTTGCTGCAGTGTGTGGTGCCCCTTGGCTAAGCAGAACAGCCTGAAACCTCTGGCTAAAGCTGGCCAGATGGTACTGCAAAGCGTTGTGCGTATCCAGCTACAGATTCGGCTGATAAAGAAAAGAAGAGGTGGTGGTGGGAGCAACTCTATCTGCTACTTCAAAGGCAGCAGTGTTCATGGGGTGATCCCCCTGCACTTGTGCACAGAGTTTCCTTCTTGCTGAGCTCCAGGTTGCCCAAAGCTCACTCCAGGCAAGGACTGCCCCATGGCTTGGGTGATTTGGGGGTTCAAGTTAGGCTTGGACTTGTTTAAAATAAAAATCTAGAGGCAGTTGTGGAGTGTTCTTTCATATTGTTTTAGCAGGGAAAGATAGGCAATAGGGCAGGGGATCAAAAGCAGGAATAAAGGCGGGTCAGCGTGCGCACATGCAGACATTAATAATTATGATTATGTGCTCCAGAGGTGGGAGTAATATTTTGCTGCTTCCCATCCCTGATGCACCGGGGTGGTGGAAACAAGTTTAGAGATACAAAGGCCCCCAGGCAGTGTCTTGCCCTTCCCTGCAGGGAAACAGCACGTATAGACTCTCACTGCTTATAGGTACAGTCTAACTTGCTCTTTAACATCCTCTCCTGGAGGGGACTGCACAGCTCTTCCCTGTAGTCTGCACATTCTGCAACCACAAGACAAATAATTTAGTTAGAGCCCTGGGGCAAGGAGCAGAGATTCACTATATGATTCTCAGGCTTTGTGGTGACTTACACACCTTTAAGGAACCCTAAATCTCCTTAAAACTGTGCAAGGGATTTTTTTTTTTTAATAATAGGATAACCCTGAAATATTATGGGAGTAGTCTTCATCTTGTGCTGTTCTAAAGAGCTCTATATCCAGCTCCACCAATATCAAACACCTCAATTTTCAGCAGAAAATTTAATTTATTTTTAGAAGTCATCGTTCAGTTTACTTTAACCAAGTGGCAGAATAGATGACCAGTCCCTCACAATTCAGAATAGTGAAGACAGGTATATTTGCATATTCTTTTAAAGCACAACCGAGAGTGGACTTTTCAAGACAGCATTTTTAATATAAATTAAAATAATTTGTGAGCCAGTATACATGCCTGGAAAAGATCCTACTAGACAGTGACATGAAGAAATACAGAAAGGCAGGCTTTTTCAATACATAATATTTGATTTTGTAGTTTGCAAAACTTAGGATAGCTGTTTTTGAACACTGGATAGTGCCTACAAACACATCGGAGTTCTGCAACATCTATTTTTGGGCCAATAGAAAAGAAGTATCCATATACCTTTAAAAGCAGTCTTTGCACTTCCACTGCCTGTAAGCCTATTTTATTTTGGTTCCTTTCTTCTCTTGCACTTTGGTGTTTAAGAGATTTCTGGGCTGTAGCTTCCCTGTCATTGCCACTGCCAGCTCCCTACAATGACCGATAAGTGGACGTCCCTCCAGTCACTGCTTTCTTCATGCAGAGTGGTGCAGGGGCAGGGGAGCAGGAATCGGGCCACATGCACACTGTGCATACAGTGAAGTGGTCTCCAGCAAGGAGGTGTACTCCAGCCACAAAGCCTGACAAAGAATGTGAAGATAAGATGAAGATGTAGTGGGATTTTTTTATTAATTAAACGCAAGATGTTATCTGGATATAACTTTGAAGAGAACATAAATATATTGCTGAAGACTACAGTTTTCAAACAAAAAAAACCCTAGGATTGTCCTGTCAAATTGTCAACAGGAAAAAAAAATCAAGATCATATACATTGTATGTTCAGTCAGTGTGTTCATCAGAGAAGGTATATTATACTGATACAGTTAAGAGCCTTATTTTCTCTGTGGTGAGAGTTACAGAATAGTAGCTCTCTAATATGAAAGCATCTGATACAGGGAGGCACATTTTTCCTAGTCGCAGTGTTTTTTCAGCCAGTTAATGGGCAAAGGTATCTGAACGGCCAAAGAAGCTTGGGCACTATGAATTAGGGAAACTGTAATTGGTAATCTATGTTTAGGGTTACTGTTAATTCTGAAGTTGTCTTAAACTTCACATCAAAGTACCCGTCTGAAACAAGTAGTGACCATGCATAGTTGTCTTAGCATGTCCACAGGTTACAGAAGAAACAAAATGAGGATAATGCATCTTTTATCTGTAATTGTTTGGAGGAAAGAACAAGAATAAGAATCTGAGTTCTTGGATTTGTGTGGGAATGGGTATGGGCAGGCAACTTCCAAGAAAGAGAATATTAACCAGGACCAAACTATTAGATTTCAGGTCCACTGATTTGATCCATAACATTTGTAGGAGGTTGAGATGCTTGTGACAAAGCTCTCCCTCTTTGCTTGGTGTTATTTAATAGAAACCTTAACAATAAGGTTCTTGTACTTACGAACTGAATTGCAGATAGAGCTACACCTTTGCACATAGCCTAGAAAATGAATCAAATGGTACTGGAAGATCTATCTGATTATGCCATTCGGATAGGTAACAGAGTATTGAGCATAGGGCACACAGCCAGAAGGCAAAGTGCTTATTTCCTATGGATAACCTAAACTGAAGGAATCATTCTTTGCCACTTCTGTGTTGAACACAGTATGTTCTTTCAGTTGGAGATAGCTTTGGGCCTCAAAATGTCCTCAAAACGCTAGACGAAGAGGCAGATTCCTGCACTGGTATAGCACTGCAGTAGCCAGGGCAGTTGCATTTTTCTGGCTCGGTAGCAGGGCATCTGTGTCAGCTCAGGATCTCGTACTAACTGTAAAAATATCCCAAGAATTTGTTGGCTCTTGCTAAATGAACTATTTACTCTTGAGAGAGGATTGGAAGTCAGGCGACTGTAAGGTATTAACTCAAGTAGTTGAGGTGGGATTTCCCACTTTTAGTGGGGCAATGGATACACTTTGATAATATCTTTAAAGGAAAATAATTTATACTTTAATTAGTTTCAGCGGGCGAGATGGAGAGAACTGGTAGATGGTGTAGCAGGGAGTAGTTGTAGGGAGAGTGACTTGCCTTGTGGAAGCGTGACCAGGTACACCAGAAACGCAACCTGCAGTCTGAGTTTTCAGAAGGCAGGAAGTTACAAGGGGACAAGGAGTATCAAGTGCTATCCCCATACCGTAGATTAGAAATGGTGAGAGCTCACACACATGTGATCATAACTGCTTTCAAACACCTCTAACCTTTTTCTTGGAGAAGGCATGGAGGGTACTGTTGGCAGTAGTTTCCTTTTCCTAATGGTGCTGCAAGTCTCTTCCATGTAGTGATGCTTTGGGAAAGGGATTGCAGACTGATGGGCTATTTTGTTTTCCAGTAAAAGCATGATTCCCCCTGATTTTCTGCTACTAAAATGATCGTTTAATGGATATGTTGGTAAATGCTAGCTTAATGTTGATAAATGGCTTAAAAGCTGGGCAAAGTATTTGTAGGAATCTTTGTCTTATCAAGAGAAATAAAGGACTGCTTTCTATAAAATCTGATAGAGTTGACTGCAGGGGGCAGATGGCAATAGACATAGTGGTGTAGGTGGAAGGAATATGACCCCGGTCATGACGCATGCAGCATGGTGTTGTCAGATCAGAGACAAAAAAACCACCGTTTGTTCTTGAAAGAAGGAAACACAGCCACAGAGTGTGCACATCCCTAGTTTAGATATAATAAAAAATAAAACAGAGAAAATCTGAATTCTGCTCTCAGCTCTCAGAGACTTCCTGAAATAACTCGGGGAATGCTTTGTTCTGAAGTATGTAAAAAATCGATATCTGAGACAGGAAAGTGTTGTGAACTTCTTATCAGAGAGAGAGTGTGACCAAGGGAAGAAAAAATAGGAAACTTCTGTCAGATCCTTCAACTTGTTAGAAGAACCAATGGCATAAATTATATTTCTGTGAACAGGTGCTTAAATAATGGCCAAATCAAAACAGGATGGGATTAAAGTGGAAGGGTGGTAGCCTTCAGAGCAAGCATACACACCCAGCTACAGACGGGAACTTCCCAGCAAGTGACCAGAGACAGAAAGGCATAACGCTGGTGCATGCTGAAGACACAGAGGTCTGAAAGAGTATGATATCCTGAAAAATGAGAAGTTCAGCGCTGAGAAGTGAGGAAATTGCTACAGTAATGACCAAAGCCTCTCAAGGGCTGCTGGCACCTGTGACGTCTCCTGGGTACCCCATATTCCTAAATCTGCTCCCTTTCCCGGGAGGTCCCTTTGCAGAGCCTCTGCATTTGTTTCTGGGATGGGAGCTCCTGCGTGCTTCCCGGGGGCTCTCCTGCCAGGCCTTGCCGTGGGCTGGTGGTGGGTGTTCTGTGCAGGCGCTAGCAGCGTGCTCTGTGCTGAGGAAGGCAAGGCCATCCCCGCTGCTGTGAACTGTGTGTGCAGTGCTGGGAGCTGTAATCACTCAGCTCTGGTATATCTGGCTAGTGTTGGCTCATGTTTCCTATTAATGCAAAATAATAAAAATATTATTATTACAAAAGTCAGGCTCAATGACAGCCTGAAATAATGAGGGAAAATTCTTGGCTGCCTAACAAAGTCCTCTTCTGAATAGCATAAAAGTATTTTTCTTTTAGTTACTGTTTTATTCTGAACACAAAATGTGCCCTGGAAGTAAAAGGGAATGCATTGTTTTGCAGTGACTCAATAATGTATTAGCTCAGGAATTCTTTTTAATTTCTAGAAGAAAAATCTCAGCTTAGGATTTGAGAAAAACAAACTGAGAGCAACAACAACAACAACAACAGCAGAATTGCTCTGAAATACCACACTGTCACCTTCTGAATTTCTACAGCTGTCGTGGTTTAGGCCCAACCGGCAACAAAGAATGACGCATCTGCTCGCTCACTCCCCTCAGGAACGCACCGACCCAGCGCGGGCTGCCCACAGTCACAGTCTGCTTTGGAAGCAGGCACCTCCCCTGGCTTGGAGTCCTCCTCAGGCTGCAGGTCCCTCTCTGCTCCATTGTGGTCCTTCATGGTCTGCAGGTCCCTCTCTGCCTTGCGGTGATCCTTCACGGGTTGCTCCACCGTGATCCTCAGTTGCTGTGCCTGAGGGGGAGCAGGCATTGCTGCCGGAGAGCTTCCATAGAAAGCCCCGTCTGTATGCTGCCTCTCAAGGTGATCCTGGCTGGCGCCACATTAAATGCAGAGGACAGTTGAATTATTGTCAGGTCAGACATGGTGGTCTGAACCGGAAATAACTCTGTTGACTTCAACCCCATTTTGGCCATGCTGCTCTGCAGAAAGAGGTATAAGGTGCAGGGTGAGACTGACTGCAGAAGGGCAGTGGGATGGCAGCAAGCCTGTTTATCAAAGGTTATGGCCGGTGTACTTAACTGCTCAGTGCATTTGGTCTTCCCTGTGAATTCTTGCCTAAATTAACTCTGTGCAGAGCTAAGCACAAGGTGCTGCCACACATGCTGGTGCCTTAACTGAGCCAGCTTTTTGTCTTCTGAAAGGAGGGTGTAATTAGTCTTGACAAAAGGTCACATTTTGCTTAGCAAGATTAAAAAAGGACCCCGCCCCCTAAAAAAAAAGAGAGAGTGAAAAAAAGAGGCCTAGCTTGGTTCTACTTCGTTTCAAATACCTGTAATAGGATTTTATCAGAAACGACATCCATCTGAAGATGCATCCTCCTCACGATTGCAGCTGAAAGTAAGTACCTGCATCAGGACCGTCAATGGAGACCTGAGAGTGACGTTCGTGTTCAGGAAGAGATAGAAGTCAACGTGCCAAAACACTGACCTGACCTGTATGAATGGGAAGGATGCAAAATCATCATTTCTCCCATGTGCTGAACTCAGCCAGATTAATGAACTGACCTGCTCCACCTTGGGAAGGAAGAAAAACAAAATGGATTCTTGAGAGTGCAGAGCTGGAAGCATTAAAACGAAACAGTGTGGAGCAGAGAAAAGACAGAGGCAAACTTCCCTTTCTGTGGCAAGTTCCCCGATGTCCCTTTTGGTTAGCGGGGAGGCCTTCAGCTGCTGAGTTAGGGCTTCCAGGCTGCCTTTTTGTCCGGTTGTCCCCATGTGAGGCAAGTGCCCGATCCTGTAGTCCAGCTACCGCACTCTTCCTCTGTCTTCGCTGTGGGATCCAGGGTATATATATCTTCTCAAGGCCAGGTTTCATGTAGAATGGAAAAGCTGTGGAAGTTATTGAACGAACTTAAACCATACCTTTCAGATAATTAGCACAATCAATAAAAATGAGCATTACTATTCAGTGGATTTCTGTGTTATTCCTCCTTGCTCTTGGATGCTGCAATTTGGTGCAGAATTCAGAACAGGTCTGAGGCAGAAGTCAGGGAGAAGTGATGTGAAATGAAGCCAAAGAAGAACACAGTCCTGATNAACGAACTTAAACCATGCCTTTCAGATAATTAGCACAATCAATAAAAATGAGCATTACTATTCAGTGGATTTCTGTGTTATTCCTCCTTGCTCTTGGATGCTGCAATTTGGTGCAGAATTCAGAACAGGTCTGAGGCAGAAGTCAGGGAGAAGTGATGTGAAATGAAGCCAAAGAAGAACACAGTCCTGATAAATGTAACAGGCTAAATTAGTTCATTTGTTTTCTATCTTACCCGTGCAAGTCATGCATTAGTGACTTCCTTCTGATCTGTATCTGTGTGCCAGGTGTGAATGGAGGACCGTTCCCATGCAGTAGGTCAGAAAAAGGGTGAGAAGTCTTAGACCAATCCAAACACAATGACTAAAATGCACTGAGATTACATTGTAGCTTATTAATATCTTTTGGAATTAAAAAAAAGGGACAAATTGCACACCCATTTTAATGGAACTATTGTTTACCTGCAGCAATGAAAACTTCATGTTCACACAAATCTGTCTTTGCAGCTCAGAGCTGACCACTTGATGCTTTGTGGAGCNATCTTTTGGAATAAAAAAAAAAGGGACAAATTGCACACCCATTTTAATGGAACTATTGTTTACCTGCAGCAATGAAAACTTCATGTTCACACGAATCTGTCTTTGCAGCTCAGAGCTGACCACTTGATGCTTTGTGGAGCTGTATGAAGCTTTAGGTCAAGAGGTGGTTTTCCCAAGCATAGGAAGAAAATGCATTCATATAGTCAGTGTTAAAATTCAACCCTGTTCACCAGTATAGTCAAGTAATTAATTGAGAATCTTACCATCACCAAAGTAATTAATGTAAAATTTGTCAGTGTGTTTACTTAGAGAGGACTTTGTGCATAAAATCCCCAAACAAGACTTAGAAAAATGGGAAGTTCATCTCTAGAATGGATTGGGGAGCGCAGGGAAAAATACAATAGCAAGAAAAAAATGAAAATAAGGGACTGGAAGTTGATTCTCATAATTTAGTTTAAATTAAAGCGTAAAAGCTTGGGACTTGCACTCTCAAAGAAATCTGCCACAAGACCTGATTAGCATCTTCTGAAGGAAAAAAAAAGTCAATTTCTTAGATAATACAGTCATCACATTATAATTAATGCACTTAAATACGTGCCTTCCTTATGGGCAGATACAATGTTAACAATTACGGTTTTAGCAATTTTTGCAAAGGAAGCTGCATCTCATTGTATAGTCATTTAGACCCAAGTTCTTGTTTCATAAAGAAATCAGTTACCTTGTTTATGGATTCTTGGGAGTGCAGAGCTGGAAGCATTAAGTATTTATGCAAACGCTTGAAAGTACACCACTGGAAATTCAAGCCTTTTCTTTTTCTTCTTGTTTCCTTTTTAAAAACTGTTTTTGTTACACGCAGAATGTTACATGTATCTGTGAAAAAACAAGCCAACTTTTCATTTGCAGAAGCTATACACAGAGCTAAATCTTGTATTTTTTACTCAGGCACAACTCCTGACTTAGAATCTTTCCCTCTCAGGTTTCATAGTAAGTAAATTTCAATAATTAAAATAAGAAATCAAATCATTGGAATAAAACCAAATTAACTTTTTTAATATTAAGTGTGAGAAAGGGAGCCTCATGTTACAGTGTTAAATCTGTATTTAGTGTCTCTTGGCAGTTCACAGAACAAAGAAGAGGAGGATTAACTCTGTTCTCAATTAATTTAATACGGTTTTTCAGTTACCTTCAGCAGAAGCAGTTAGAGCAGAAGGGAAAGGCCCAGTCTCTGAATTACATTATATACATGAGTGACGACTTAGAATTGCATCTGAAATGCTGCAAGTAGAAAATGCAGGGGCGGTGAAAGCTATTTATACAGAACAGACACTGCTCTGCAAATGTACACCAGAGTGAGTTTTATACACGCACAGTCTTTGGAGGAAGTCCATGAAACAGTCATGACCTTGAGTAACTGCTGGTACACGTACCCTTCTTTGTCCTGTGCTGGCCATGGTCATCCTGTTCGTTGCCCATCAATCCTTATCTGCCAGACAATACTGTGGGGGAACATGGAAAACCCACAAGTGTCACTGTGTGCCCACAGGTAAGGACAAGCAGGATGTCCCCTTGGCACAGGGTTAGGCCACAACTCTGCCATTGCTCGAGATTTCCCCAACCGCTGTGACAGGTCCTGGCTGAGGAGCTTATGTGTGGGGCTTGCAGGAGACAGCATCAGGTGTCTTCTGTGTAAGATGAGAACACTGTATTTTCTGACTTAGTGTATGGCAACTTGGAGCTTACGTTTAATGCATTTTAATTAATTTAAATAAACACTCACTTTGCTCTCCATCTCCAGAGATCTGTGTAATCCAGAAGATGCACACTGGGGCACTCAGTGTTTCTCAGGAAGGAACTGGGGTCTCCTGTCTTCCTCCAGGTTATTCTGAAGTTTTCCTCATCACAGGTACAACTGCAGAGACTGAAAATTCCTGTATCCTGATTCACATTTGCACCGTGGTGCTACCTGGTAGAGAGTGAAGAAAACCAAATCCGTTTGGGAGCCAGAGGTTCCAATTTCTCTTATTTAACTTTAGATGTCCATAAAGCAGTCATCTGAGTCGTGCTGTGATCACTTTATAATCAATGGAAACAAAGAGGAGCTCCAGGACCTGCCCTAGGGGCACCTGCTCTAACAGTGGGGGAGGGGGGGGTTGGACTAGATGATCTCCAGAGGTCCCTTCCAACCTCTACTGTTCTGTGATTCTGTGATTTACTCCATCCTCATGTAGAAGTCAAAAACTGGTCAGATGAGTCACACCTGTTTTCTTCCATTGACTATAAAGTCAAAGATCTGGCTGAGGTGTAGATATCTCTGCCTTAACGGTCTAAGGTTAAAAGAGGTGAATGCCGTCCCAAGTGACTTCAGTGCGCATTGGATCAGGTCTGCTATGTGCAGTAAGAATGTGTATTTCAAACTAGCATGGTTTGTTCAGATCTGTTCTTTTAATACCACTGTGGAGCTCCAGTGCTTAGCAGCCTTTTGGAAGGAGGGCAATACAAATGCGACTGCTTCATTGATGAAACGGCAGAGCAGACTCGGCTTAACCAAAGGTCAGAAGGACAGAATGTAATTCACTGTTTTCTACTTCACAGTCTGCAGGTTACAAGGTTTCAAGGAGGGAGGAATCAGACAGTATAATTCGTGGTGTCCAATAACCTCAATGAATATAGAGTCCAAATAAAAATTTTTGATAACCATCCAAAGATTAAAAAGTGTTTTACTCAGATTATTTGGTAAATCCTCATGTTCAGATCAAAGTCCTGTTACTTAGCTTTTGGACTATTTGAGAGCAAGCACAAATTAGTAACACTTAAACATCAGTAAATTTGCTCATGGGCAGGAGAGATACTGTTTGCAGGATCAGGTTTTTAATTTGGAAAAATAGTATTATTCCCAAGGAAAAAATACAGCAGTTCTACTGATAACATTCTGTTCTCCCGTTCACTGGGATGTAAATTCCATTTTACTTACTCAAAAACTGCACAGAGCACAATGGTTTTCCAAGGTAGTCACCATAGACTGGAAATTCCCTAGATAAATGCATAAATAAGAGTTTATCTTAGTTACAGTATAGCAATTTTCATCCTGTATATAATAGCATTTTCTTGCATTCTGTGTCTGTAATTGCCTTTTCTCTTTTATAGTATGTAATAAATTACTTTTTATAGTCAGGTACTTTCATTAAAGTGAATTGAAGTTTTATCATTATATTGCAAGTGTTCATTAGACTTTACTTTCCTACAGGTAAGAGTTATTTCTGGCCTTCCCCAAGAGAGGCTGAAAGCTGATGCCTACTGATTTAGGTCTTTCCCTGAATTTAGCCCTGCTTGTGTACATCCAAATACTTTTAATCAGCCTTCTCCTTTGCACCCACAAGCAGTGATCCTTCACTCTTGGCAGGCGGGGGAGGCCTGGGTCCTCTGTTATGTGCTAGCATCATGTACCAGACTTCAAGCATGGTTTATTTTAAAAATAGTGCTGATAAAATAGCAGAGTTTGTTGTTGATGGACTAAATTCCCCCGCCAGTCTGGGAGTATATTTAAGCTCTAAACGTGATCTGGATAATGCAGCTGTGTGAGTGTATATACACATGTATGTGTACTTACAGTGTTTCTGAGAGTGTGGAAAAACATTCGCTCAAAGACCAGATTGGTTGGGAGGGAGATAGATAGGTAGATAGATAGATAGATGGATAGATATATATTTAAAAACTAAAATCTGTTATAGAGTCTCTTGTGAAGATGTATTTGTTGGAAGTTGTACATCCCACTTGTACAGTTCCCTTACTCTCTTCTGTTATCCCATTGTGTCCCGAAGAAAGAGGGAAGGATAAATGTTCTGCAGCTATGACTTCCCCGCTACCTGAAGCGAAGCTGTTTCACAGCATCTGTTGCAGCTGAGAAGTCAAGGGTTTATGGACAGGGTGAGGAGAAAAGGGCATTCAGAAGGGCTGCAACTCACCCACCAGCTCTTTGACAGAGCGTGTCCCCAGCCATGCGCCGTGATTGTGTTTGCACAGGCTGCTTGTTCGTGTTATGGTTGTGTCTTCCCACAAGTGATGCCTGTGTTATACATTAGTTAGTATACTCTTACATATCAAAGCTCCTAGGGAGTCTAGTGACCACCCAGTAGCCTGTATGAAGTTATGGTTGCTAGGACTTCACATTTTGGAGAAACTCAGTAAGTTAGCGCTCCACAAACTATTGAAGGGCTGTTTTTCTGTGATCATCCTTTGAATATTCAATGGGAATGAAGAAGTAGCTGCTTTTGTTAGTGATCTTCATAGAGTTCAGGAATGCAGGGTCTGTTCTCGAAATTGAGGAGCAGCTCAGTTATAAACAGAGAGCTTATTACCTCAGCATAGAAAAATAGATAAAACCTGCGTGGAGGTTAGAGACTGAGACAGAAGTGCTGATAATTGTCTCTTGTTTTGTCAGAAAAACAAGGTCCTAACCAGACATTTCTGTTCAACACTGCCTTTATGAGGAATGAGGATATCTGTTTCCTCTAATGCTGTCCTATTCCAGACTTGCTCAAATGTTGCTTTACCTGCAAATAGAGAAATATGAAACTAGGAGGTGAGCATAATACTCCCTTCTGGCTTTAGAAATCTACGAATCTGCTTAACTATGGTGGCAGGCCAATGGGGCATACCTGCTCTGCTCTCTTGGGGGTCTCAATACTGCGCTGGGCAGTGAGTACCACAGAGCTATGTACAGTGAAGAAATCTCACCATGTTGCAGCAACCTGTACTGTCGCGGGCAGGCACATGGACACATGAAAATGCTAACAAAACATCCACAGGAAGTCCCTGTTGGGAGCACTATTGTACGAGAGGACATAGTTCATGTTTGCATTGGAGGGGAAAGGATCCTGATCACTTAAGAGCTTCCTTTAATCAAATCCAACTTAAATCTTACCTACATAGTCTACTGCATCCATTTATCTTTCCTTTCTGTAGGGTGGGAGTTAAAAAGACAGGTCTATTTGAAGGATTACGTACCAAGTTGGACAAGGACTCTATGTGTTTGAGGGAGTTGCATCATTCCTTTTTAAAACTGCAGTATTGGCTAAAATAAGAAGTTTTTGTAAAGGCAGGAAGGCAGTGGGCTGTTGCCAAGCTTTGAGACGTGCTGTGTGCCCTGTGGGAGTTTCTCTTAGAAGGTCCCACCTGAAATGTATACCTCCATTCAAAGCTCAGTAATTACCTAAATACAGAGCTGAGGAACTCTGTCTTTGGACAAAATAATGGTTGCTTCCTTCTCCTGTTCTTGAACTCTCATGAATCACAGAATCACAGAATGGTAGGGGTTGGAAGGGACCTCTGGAGATCACCAGTAATTTTCCCAGAACTATTATTTTTTTTGTATTTGTTAGCCAAGCAATTTTAAACAAGCTTCTCGGGTTTGTGGAAATTCCTAAATTTGCATACAGCATGTCTGGAATTCAGTAGTTTCTTTTAACCTGATTTGTGATCTAACCTTTTCCTAAGCAGGTGTCCAGATTAAATGAATGGAACAGCTGATTAAGCAAATAATTGCAGGTTATTCAAGCAGAGTGAAAACTGTTTGAGATATTCAGCAGAAGAGACAACTTGCCTAGGGAACTACAGATATAGATTTCCTTCATAAATCTTTCCCGCACTTCATTGTAAGTGGAAATATTTTTCTTAATACTTACAAGTTTCAATTGTAAGCACCTGAGCTTGACCCTTGTGGCCATCCCATCGGCTCCGACAGTCGCTTCGCAGTTGGAGATCCAATTGCCTGGACTGGGTCACATCCCGCCTGCCTCTCTCAGCCAGGTGCATGCAGCTGGTGCGGCAGCAGCAGCAGCAGCTGGGCTGGAGCACAGGGTGATGACTCCCTGTCCTTGTCTGCAGGCGTCAAGGGGAAAATCCCCAAGCCAAACATGGACATGCTGCAGAGGGACTGAGCTGCACCTCTCTGCTCTTCCCAAGGATCCAAAGCAGATCTGTAAGTGGGGTCCTGCGCAGGGCAGGTAGCATGACTGACCTGGTCCAGAACTAACTGCCTTTGACGTCAGGATTGACACTAATGGTTTGTGTAGAAAATCCTATTTTGGTCTCTCTGTGTGTGTGTGTGTGAGTGAGAAACGGCTGATAAATTTCTGAGCCATTTAGGTATTTGATTAATATTTTAGTCTATCCACTGAAAAATACCTGCAGTCTTCTTGAAAGAGAGAAAATTCACAGTCAGTGTTAGTTCCTACCTATCTGAGTTTAGATCCTGTTGTCTTTTATCACTATCACAGTAACTAACAATAATTTACTATGACTATATTATTGGATTTTCTGCTCTGACATTTATCTAACTTGCTCCATGTTAATACACCAGGACATTGGCCACTGGAAACAGGACGCTGCTGTGTGTTCCCTGTACAACCAAAAACGTCTGCTGCATGTGTGGCTGTAAAAAGCCAGGTGACTATTTTATGTCACATGCTTATCTAAGCTTTTCACTTTATTGTGAACTTTATAAATGGTCTGCCCAGACACTGCTGTGCCTTTTCCATTGATCTCACTGTAATAGAAGCAATGGGCCATGGGTGAGCTGGCAAGTATTTTGGCAGTGTTGTTTGCTAGGGAAGGTGTTGGAAATGTGTTTAAAATAATATTAAGTGATTTCTTTATGACCAATTCAATGGCCAAAAATGAGAGTGATTCAGATAATTGTGGAAGGTAGGTTTTACTCAGAAATAAAATGTTTACAAATCCCGTGAAAATGCTCAGCTGCATGTGGAGCTCTGCCTGCTGCCAGGTGAGAATGGGGAGAGGGGAGCTTGTCCAGGAGAGATGTGGCTGGGTCTCACTCACATTTTTCTAGAAGGCAGCACTTGGCCCTTCTTTTGCAAATCCTGTAAATTAACACAGGTGCAAACTGTTGCACTGAATAATTTTATGAAATGTATTGTTTACTGGGATCATTAGCTACTGCTGTAAGGTAAAAACAAAACAGCAGTCTGTTTGCAATTTATCTTGGGCCTCTTCAGAAAATGAAGGAAAACAGTGACCCTTAAGCTGACCCTTTCCCTAGCCTCATCAATCACAACTGGAAACAAAAATGTCTTAACTGGCTCTTAATAGCGCCAGAGATTCATCACCTTCTTTTGGCTCCCTTCATCATTCACTCTCTGCAGTCTCTGGGGCATATTCACGGGCAGGACCGAAGCTGTCAGGAGTAGGATTGCAGACCTGCCCAGTTTATCACTGGCCTATTGTAAACTGTGGGCCAGAGTACAGAAGTATCTATTTTGTGTGGCTCGGTGCCACAGTAAAGGTAATTGCATCTGGGATCACGCAACCCCATGAGCTCTGGAAGCCCTTACCTATAGCTCATCTGTGGTTATTTAACATCCCTGTACACATGCCAATGAAATCTTCGGGGTGGGACGCTGGGCCCTTTATCAAGAGCACACAAGAGGCTATGCTATTAGGTAAATGTATACAGCCATGACCACTGAGAGACACAATGAAATATGAAAGCACAGGAAAGAGTGCAAAAAAAGTAGACACACAGGCAGGTTTACTGCCGGATTTGGGTGACTTATGGCTCTCCTGGTGTCTTTGAGCTTCTGGAAAAGGCCAGAAGGTTCCTTTTATTTAGAAACTTGGACCCAGCGCTCAGGAAAGAGCTTTCACATAAAGACTACTGTACAGACAGCATGGAAAGCATGGTATTTTAGCGAGGAGGTGAGGATATGGGAGATAGTGAGGATGATTTTAGCTGCTAAGAGTAAAAATGTTCCATGTTGTGAAAGGGGGTCAGCAACTCGTGTGTGTGTGTCTTGTCTTCAAGGCACGGACTGAGCAATGTAACTAGTGGAAAATTTACGGTGAGTCTGGAAGCCAAAGAAACAAACAGATGCTTCTGAAAAGCAATGTATGTATAGAACTGGATGGAAAATCCCCCTGAGATAACAGGCCAAATGTAAAAGTGGTTCAAGAAATGCGAGTATAAAAGTATATGTGAGTATATAGCTTTGGCACAGACTTTTCATCTGTATCTCTTTATTTATGTTGGTATAGGGGCACCAGAAACAAACTCCAACCTGAAGGAATTCAGATGCTAGTGAAAATGTGTTAATAATTTTGATTATCATAGCAATAGATACAAATTCTTCATAGATATTCTCTATTGTATGACTCAACGTGCTGTGCTGAAAATAAATCTGGTTTGTGGGAAATTATTCTTGAGCTGAGCAAATATTTTAGGTGATGTGACGCTGGCTGCATTTCTGGCAGCAGGCAAAGCTCACAGTTAACTAGGAAGAGAATTCGAGTAAGGTTTGATACTTGGCTTGGATATGATCTATACTTTCTGAAAACACACCTGTATAAACTTTATACAATTGCTAGTACTATGAGATCTTGTTTTTTATGTATCACTAACATAAAAAAAGAAACTTTAAAAAAGCAAGATTTTGGTAGGTTTTTCATTACTACTTGCTGTAAATGGTTATCGCTTGGTTTT
The DNA here is from genome assembly GCA_013398225.1 of Steatornis caripensis. NCBI lineage: Eukaryota > Metazoa > Chordata > Aves > Caprimulgiformes > Steatornithidae > Steatornis > Steatornis caripensis. Next base: position 196,473 of record VZSC01009404.1, read on the forward strand.
GCCTGCTCTTCTACCTATATTCAGATCTTTTGCATACTCTCATAAACTAAAAAAAAAAAAGACCTAGCCAATCTCTTTATAAACTTTATGTAAACACTAGGCACAGTTATTTCATTATTTGGCTGCCATTCAAGTTCTAATCTTTTTTGTGAAGAAGTGGGATTTGAGGAAGGAGGAAAAGGAACTGGTTGACTGTCCCATCAGCCCTTTACTGGCTTACGAAGGGACACTTTGACATGGGCTAGAAAGAGAATATATAGTATAGTATTGTAATAGTAACGAGAAGAGTGATAGTAATAATAGTAACAGCATCGCCATCCAAAAGTCCCATCTGAAGCCCTGTGCTAATTGTATTTGTTGTGCAATATAGCAGAGCAGTTGTATACTGCTCAGCTCAGTGAACAAAAGGTGAGTGGCTGTGATGAAGAGGTACAGCACACAATATGATTATCTGCAAAGAACGTGGCATAAAAGAGCCTTGCTTATACTTTTGTGTTGTAACTCTTTTTACAGACACAGATTTCCCCCCCTCCCCCAACTTCTTTACATATTACTTACTTAGTGCTTAAATGTTTGCCTTAGTATAATAATGCATCTGGAATTCCCTGAGGCACACAATCTTCTGATCAGAAGCTACTGTCTTTCATTTGGGAAAGAAAGCACAGATGATAATTATAGAGCTTGGGCACATCATCTAAAACATACTGAATTGTTATCTGAACTTGGAGAGGACATAACTTTTCGCTTCTAGTCCCTGTGGAACCATTAGCTTTAATTAACTAAAAAAGCATGATGTTCTGGGGGAATTTTCATCATTTGCCTCATTTTAAGGGCAAATTTTATATACACACAAGAAAAAGCACGATGATAACAGCTTAAGTGAATGAAAGAAACAACAAAAGAGGAGGAAATTAAATTACACTTTCTATATATAAAATCAAGAAAAGGAAAAGTCATAATTCAGCTCAGTTAAATCAAAGGCATTTCTTCATAAAGTAACGTACTTCTTAAAAGTAATTTATTTAAGTAATACAAAAATACAAAATAAACACTTACATTCATTTGTAAAAACATGATCCTAAGCATTTAATGAATGGAAGCCCTTCATAAAACCATCAGAACTCCCCTTTTTAAATCTTCTTTATGGTTTGTTAATGGGATTTATTAAAAAAATATGTGGAACAAAACTCTACTGATATTAAAAAATGTCAAAAAAGTGAAGCATATGCTTATCTTTCAGCACACAGGACAGCCGTTCATATTTGGCAAAGCATTTCAACACGCGTTTACTTTCACATATGTGATGTATCAGCTGTATCTGTCATATGGGGATGTATTTTGATCTTAAATTTTTAAAAATGTACTGAAAGTTAATCATGTGCTTAATGTTTTGTGGAAGTGAGGCCAGTTCACAAGAGAATCTTTGTCTCCTGAAATACTAAAATGCTTTTGTCAGATACAAGGAGAAAGAAAAGATATTGGAAAAAAATCCTCACTTGCTGGGAGCTTTTGGAAAGCTTTTGAATGGGTGGAGTGAAATAGCCACTTGCTGTTTAGATGATATAAACTTGGACAAGGGCATATATAAATTCTGAAGATCTAGAGATTCAAGGTATAGTGAGATACGTTTCAGAAGGATTTCCTTTGCACAAAAGCCAAGAATGTTAGCACTCATCTTTATTATTTGCTATCCTAAATGAAACTTCCACATCAGCGGTTAAATAAAGTAAAAACACTGCTGCTGAAAAAATAAATGTCAGAGGACATAAAATACCTGAATATGCAGATGCATAATTGTATTTCCAGTAAATCCAATTATCTTCCCAAATTTAATACATTTATGCAGACTGTTTGGATAGTTCTGTAGATTTAAAATGTAACAGAGTAAGCATGAAGTGCCAGGAATTTCTATTTCACAGCCTCTCAAAAATCACCTATAATTTCATTTAAACAAAGAAACTTTCTAAAAATCACCTTACCGTGACTACAGTTAGCTAAAACTATATATTCTTTTCACAAACTGTTCAGGGACAGAGGATCATTAAAAACTTTTTATCACAAATAACTATAACTCTTACATTTTGGAAACAACTGTTCAAGCTTACATGGCTTTCAGAAATATTTCCTATAGCATTGCCTCAGTCTTTCCAAAACCACTGTAATTTTTCATACGATGTGGTTTCTTAAAAAAAGATAATAAAACATTACCTCCATGATGCATCAACTACTGTTAGTTAACCAACTAAACTAGATGTAAGGAAAATGAAAAAATTCCAATTGTCTTGACCAGAATAGCAGTCTACCTAGTAATAAGAAATAGCATTGTTGCCTGATATCTATAAATGTGAGGATAATATTTATGGTGAATGTTATATGTGATTCATATCACTGGTTTTAGGGGGGGTGAGACAATCCAATTCGGGTTCATCATCAGAAATTTGATCATCTGTGGTGACAGTGTGCAGCCTGTCCCCTAGTACTTCATGAGGATACTCAACCATTTCAGTTTCTAATGTCGTTTTGAGTCCGACTCTGCAGCTCAGCATAGGAGTTCTCGTCTTCATCACCGTTACCTCTTTAGGCACATGGGAGATGGCAGAAGGATGCAAGATAGAGCATCTCAGCGCAGTTAGGTCTCCTGTCTTAGGTGAGAGTGCCAGTGTGCAGCCTCTCCCTTTGCGTGCTGTAGCAGCTTTGGGTCACAGGGCTTTGAGCTCCTTCAGTATGCATGCCTCAGCAACACACGTATACTTAATGTACGTTTAGGGAGGCACACAGAGTGGATTTCCTGATGAACTGTGAGGATATCTGAAAGGCTGACAGAAGCTGGTATCTGATACTATATAAACCGGCTGCGTAAGGCTTTCCGCAATGCCAGACTCCTATGACTTCTCACAGAAAGTATTATGCTCCAAGTGCATACATTTCTTTCTAAATGGACACGGCACTCCCTTCCTGTGTTCAAAAAAGGCTTCCAAAATACAATTAACAGATTCTTTCCTGTGCTGTGGTGTTCTCGAGAACGTTCCCAGCTATTCCTCTGCTGGGACGCAGAGTCCTGCAGGAAGGTAAAAAGGCAGGAGTTTTCCATGCCCAGCATCACACAACGGAGTTGTTTGCTGTGGAGTGGAAATTTTCAGCCCGCTTCATTCAGAGAACTTTTGAGCACAGATAAGATGATTATTTAACTGAACTTGCCCCATTTTTTTTCATGTGTCTAGCCACAGCTACAGATTTATTTGTCCTTTTCTATGTTCGCGTGCAAATAGTTTTGTGCACAGGTTGTGAGCAGCCACCTGCTATTTAGACTATTGCCTTTCAACACAACAGCTGTGTAAGTGTACAAACCCGATCAAAGAGTTGAAATTAAATAATATCACGAGCAGCCAAAGATGTGTGCCAGTGTTACACAGGTGACACATACCGTAAGGATCAGATTAGGTCTTCTCAGGTCATGGTGCAGGAGGAAGGCATGGGAGCTTTCTTGATCTTGTTATATATAAGGGTGGATGGAAGTGCCCAGATTCCAGTTTCTAAATAGCATTGTTGAACGTCAGTCTTTGTACTTGCCTCAGTCAGACAGCCTCGAGGTAAGCCAAGTGCAAAATGTTTATGCTAGGTGACTTCTAGATCTACTGCAGTGTTGGCCTCTCCTGAGGGAAATGGTAGGTGTTGGCAGGACTGAAGCGTCATACCTTCTTTATCTGAAACAGTAGAAAATGCATCCTGTTACTGTTGCCTTGGCAGCAGATGCTGGGTGTGTGTCTGCATCCCAGCATATCTCATCTTTTTTGTATCTAGCATGCAAATAGGTCAGGGAAAGGGAGGGCCATGTCTGAGGGCAGCCCTGAAATAGTTATTGGCTAGGATGGGGTGAATAAAGCGGAGAAAGATTAAAGCCTCCAGAAGACAGATTCCAAAACTGAGTTCTACTCTTCTGCAGAACACTTTCCATAGCAAACTGTAAAAGCTTAAATGCTTTGGTCATTTAAAACTAAATTTAACAAAAAATTGTGTGCACACTGTTGGGATTAATTTCAAACTGTCACAGCTATGAACAAGATCAGCTAGCTGGTGTTTGCCCTTTGTGGAAGTTGCACTCTTTGGGATGTTGTAGATAGTTACAGTCTATCCTGTAATATTTTAAACTAAATTCTACTACCCTTACCTCTATTTGGTACTCACCTGCAGTAAGTATACATGGAAGAACTTGTTTCTCGGTGAACAGCACTGCTGAACAAAAACATTTTTTAAAGTTTGCATCAAACAGGAAAATAGGAAGAAAAATACTATGCTTTTTCTTATGCCACTTCTTCATACAAGGAACAATATTTGTGCAGACAAAAGTAGCATAAAATGTACTTAATTGAGGATATAGTGCCATGTAATATAACGATTTCCAAAGGGCAAAGGTTAAAAGCATTAAAGTAGAGGAAACAATTGTAAGCCATTGATTGCATTTAAAAAAAATGAAGATTTTATATACCAATTCACAGAAGACATTAACCTTCATGTAGTGGGATACGTAGGGAATGTACGAACTTTATCTGTCTGCTAACAATGTTGAACTGGGAAAATAAAACTGTCAAAGTCACTTACAATTAAGGTAGCAAAAGAACATCTTAGTCAAATGCAGAGCAACACACCAGCCTAGCTGCTCAAGACAATTTAGTGCTAGATGTGCACTACTGGGGCTGCTTCCGTTTGTGGACATGGCTAATGGGACACTAGAGAGCTCCTGAAATTTTCATGATGAACTACAGATAATAAAAAGATTACTCCACTAATAGGATTAAACAATACCTTAGGTTTTAGTTAGTACTTAGAAAATAATCTCTGTTCCAGTTGAAGTGGAAGTGGGCCTCATAATTAAGAAGGAAACAACAACTAAACCCCCCAGACCACACCGGTATACGTTGTTTATGCTGCTAAAAACAACAGTGGGAAGAACTACTGCAATAGTAGGCTATTATTTCCTTTTTTTAATAGAGTACAGTGTGTTAAAAATGTAATCAATGTGTTTTGAAAAGCAGTGTAATTCCTGCTTTGAGAGGCTTCAAATCATAATTTAAAAGAACTGTCGAAATTAAAATACATTCATCTTAACAAGGCTATCTGGAAACAGCAAGTTGATATTAGACTGGGTAAATGTGATCTGGGCAAAGACATGCAGCAGGATTTATGTCACTTTTGGTCACTGATTGCTCTACTGACGGTGTGCAGCCTGTTGCAGGCGACTTCTGGAGGGGTTGTGATCCTGGGGTGCTCCCCTGCCTCTTGCCCGAACAGTGGGCTGGTGGCAGAGGCAAGCCTTCCTGGGGATGAACTCTGTGTTCTCTCCAGGGCCGTGCCTGGATGTCCCACATTTTCAGCTGCACTGCTTGTCAATGTAGTCTTGAACCTAACTTCAGGATGAACCCTGGAGTCACTCTTGTTCCTGACAAAACAGCAATATGTTGGTTTAGAATAACGTGGATGTTCTCCAAACAGTCTGATAAGGAAAGAAATGGCTCTCACTTGAGGTCCTGCAGAAAGAGGAAGGACAGAGATGACCAGGAGAACAGGACAGAAATGAGAGGGATCGAGGGCATAATTGTCCCAAACCAAGGTGTAAGTAGCTACGCTCTGGCTCCTCTGTGAGGTGGAAATTGACCTTGGGAGCCATAATTTTTGGTATCGTTCTCACTGAGAAACAACTAGATCAATTCAATTCTGTACAAACAATTTACTCCTAAACTGAGGACCCACTTGCCAAGATTTAGCCTGATGTGAATTAGAATGGCCACATTATAAAACACTCAGAAAGGCGGATCTCAGTGGGGGTGCTGAAAGACCCTACGACCATTCACGGCAACTGCCCAGCTGGGCGCCACTCTCTTAAGTAGCGAGAGAAAACAGGCCTTTGGAAAAAAAAAATCTTTATTTGAAAAAGTTAATTATAAAGACACATGATGTAAGTAATGTAAGTGCCTTTGGAACATAGAAGGTAATATTTATTTTTCTTTTCAGAGATTAAAAGAAAGGCACCTGAGAGATGGAATTGAGCAGAGCTCTCTGAGGGTTAAAATAAACAACACAACTATTACAGTGAGACCTAGATTATACACTCGCACTGCTTATGACTTTCAAGGAAAGTAAGCTCAATTGTGTGTTATTGTGGAAATGTTCAGCTTCCGATAGAGGAAAGTAGTAAGGTATCAGTCAGCTGCAGCTTTCAAAGTAGCACAGTTACAATTGAAATAAGGGTTGCTTTGTTTTACTTCGGTAATTAAAATAAAGATTTATACATTCCCTCCCTGATCAGTGACAGCCACATTTTTAACATAAATGCAAATGTAAACGTTCTACTGTTTTCCCCTGAACGCAATTTCTATTGGAACATAAAATTTATGCCGGAAGACTTACTGTAAAACAATATCTGAGAAATAAAGTGCTTCAGTTCTATTCGGAAAATATTTGTTTCCCAAAGTGTAAGCTTTCATTGGATTACCGCTGGTATAAATTGAATTTACATATATATATATATATATATACACACACACACATATTCTTCTACAATTATTAATTACTTTGCAATCTTTTGCATAGTTTATAGTTCTCTTATAGGGACCCTTAGCACCAAATGTTAAAAATGTACAAATGTTTCAGCTATAAGCCCTCTTTTCTTAGACTAATAAATTAAGACTGATTCATTTATGCATANCTTCTACAATTATTAATTACTTTGCAATCTTTTGCATAGTTTATAGTTCTCTTATAGGGACCCTTAGCACCAAATGTTAAAAATGTACAAATGTTTCAGCTATAAGCCCTCTTTTCTTAGACTAATAAATTAAGACTGATTCATTTATGCATATCATAGTTTCTTTTCTTGGCTTCCACCCAAACGTATATTTTTGAGGACATAAGTAGGAATCTT
>VZSC01009405.1:0-24847 GCA_013398225.1 Steatornis caripensis
GATTTAGATTAGATGTTAGGAAGAAATTCTTCACATTGAGGACGGTGAGACACTGGACCAGGTTGCCCAGAGAAGTTGTGGATGCTCCCTCTCTGGAAGTGTTCAGGGCCAGTCTGGGTGGGGCTTTGAGCAACCTCGTCTAGTGGAAGGTGTCAGGGCCCACGAAAAGGGGGTTGGAACTGGATGATCTCTAAGGTCCCTTCCAACCCAAACCATTCTATGATGCTATGATTTCATCATGTCCTATTGCTGGTCACCAGAGAGAGGAGATCAGCATCTCCCACTCCACTGCCCCTCTTGAGGAAGATGAAGACTGCAATGAGATCAGTCCTCAGCCTTCTGCTCTCCAAGTTGAACAAGCCAAGTGATCTCGGCTCCTTGTCATAAGTCTTGCCTTCAAGGCCTTTCTCTAGGCCGTCTTGGTCGCCCTCCTTTGGACACACACTCTAATAGTTCGATGTCCCTCTTATACTGAGGTGTCCAAAACTGCACACAGTACTCGAAGTGAGGCTGCACCAGTGCAAGATGACTTAGGTCACCCTGTAACTGCCTTGTAGAGTTTAACTCTGCTGTCTGAATAGAAGCATTTTTGCCGTTTGGGAACTCTGACATACACGACACCTTCACAGGTCTGGCAGATGTGATAAGAAACCTGCAGGAGAAGTGTTTTTCTGGAAAAACAGGCAGGGTATCTGAATGGAGTGACGTGGTTGCAGCATGGGTCTCCTAAGAAGCACCCAGCCATAAGGCATTAAAAGAATATCCGTCTTAGTATGTGTGATCCAGTAAATGACTGACATCAGCAGTTCCTGACAATTGCAGGAATGCAATTATTCAACTCTTCTAAACATCTCGTAAATAATGTATTTGATTTTCAGTTTAAAAAAAGCTACCCGTTCCGTATATTCCAACTTTCCTAGTATATGAGCTCACTTACCCCCTGATGTACCCCAGGTGCCTTGAGTCTCTCTCAGACCATGTGAGCTGTGCTGATACGGAGACAAGTTGATTTTAAAAACAGAGTACCATGCTAACCATGGCTCAAATCCAAGGCAATTTGTTTGCAAAGGATGGTTTAAAATTGCCAAAGTAAGATCTCAGAAAACTGTACATTTGTGAAATGCTTTCAAAGTTTCTTTGCAGTGACTATTCATAAGTGAATGCAGAGTATATTCCACTCTAAAACTGACACAATTACTTTTATTCTTGAAAAGGAATACAGCTGGAATAGGAAATCGGAATTCTGCATTCTGACCAACTAAGGCTCACAAATAAGTAACATTAAACTTACCAGCCCACAAACCATTGAGACTGTGGTGATTCTACGTAATTATTAAAGACTAGCTTATTAAGCACATTTGGAAATTGGCTGAATTGCTTGATTTGGTAAAAAATTACATGCTACATTTAATCAGCACTCCTTTAAGGAACAAATGTCATTAAACACCACTTAATTAGCTGTTCTTACATCCCCACTGTGTGAAAAATTGTATCCTTGATGACTACAAAACATTTTTAAGGTCAAATGTGGTGAATAAAAATATCATTGAATGCCCTCTGGTAATAGTCTACATAAAAGTGCAGCTCATTTGCATTAATTGAAAGTTCTGTATCACACTTAATCAGAATCTGATGTCTGTACTGTACAGATGGAGAAGACCTTCTATAGTTAAGCTTATATGTTTGGGGTTTTTTTTTTTAGTTGTTTATAAGTCTGTTAATTTGTCATGGTGGATAGATAAGAAAATACCTTCTTGCTCTATCAATTTAAGTTTCCTACTTTCTACTACACTAGCATGCCATGTTTGGAGAGAGGAGAAATAGACAGTAAAAGATAGGAATTGACCATTTTGAAAAAATAGTTATTTTTTTCTTCTCTTTGTTTTTTCTCTCTGTAACTAACATAATATCTCCTTCTGTGTCTGCTTGAGATCTGATATCCAATTCACTCTTCATCATTCACTCATGAAAGCCTTTCCTGCCTAATTTACCCCCTCCTTGCCTCTCCCTGCTACTACGTAATATGCAGAGCTGTATGCCGGAGTCTCCAGCCTGGTTGTTTCACTGATACCTCTGAGTCTTACTCCTTTGTAGAAAAGGTATGTCAAGAACCAGAATTTTGGCAAACTCCATTGAAGCAGTCAAATAATCTGAATCACTGGTATGTTCCCTTGAAATATAAAACAGAAGAGAGAAGAAAAAGGTGAGATATGAGGATCAGATTTTATTTTTAGGTGGGAAGCTATGCCAGGTGTTGTGGCTTGTGACAAAGATCTCATCTGCTCTCTAAGGAAACTGTGGGAGGGCTGTCAGCATGATCCCTGGCAAGAACTGCAGCATAGACCCTAGCAGGCTTGCAGACAGCCAGATTTCCTTAGCTAGTAAGAATGAGTTCAGTATTACCTGAAAAATGTACCAATTCAAGGTTTCACTGTGACATTTGGTTTCACAGGATGCACACACAACAAGACCATTTTTCTTCTGGATATATTCCTAGAGACAGAACTACTAGGACAGTGAGCTTGCCAGGGATATTTAATGAAAGAGTTCTCCCTGATGGGAGATATTCAGTGACTCTATTTCTCTCTTGAGCTAGGACTGAATTAAAATGTGGGAAGAATGATTTTATTCCACCGCCTGTATTTTGGGATTCTACAGGGACTTTCGTAAACTTTGATATAAAAACAGAAAAAACTCAAAAAACTCCACATCCTGCAGAATCACTTTAACTTAGACTTTTCAGTGTCCTTGGAGTTTGGGACATTTGAGGTTGCATTGGTATCTAAGACTTTAGTAACAGCTCTACAGGCTGGAGCAGGGATCGTACCAGTCTGGCTCCATGTCAAGGAGGCTCATGGCAGAGCAGCTTTCCTCAGAGGGTTCTGCCTGTTCTCCTTCCATCTCTTCCTTTACCCAATCAAGGAAATAAGCCTTGTTTTGCTTATGTTAAATTGACTGAAAACATGTTTGTTATTGAACAAATATGTCCGAAGGTATCATGTGGAGAGACTGTTTCTTATTTTCAAGGTTATTCTTGGGTCTTTTCTTTGAAATTGTGGCAACAGACTGATTCTCTCTATCTGGGAGAAAGTACTGTGTGTTTTGTTATAGTATACAAATGGTATATGCCTCTCATGGGATCTTCAAAAGATGATTTTGTGGCATATTTTCCTTTTTCCTGTGTAGCTCTTCCTGATTTCTTCAGTTTTAAGCAAAGCTAAAGGATATACATGAAGTAATCAGAATATACAGTTTTCAAGCCCCCTCAAACACTGGAACAGGATTCCTAGAAAGATGGTCAATGCCTCAAGCCTGTCAGTGTTTAAGAGGCATTTGGGCAATGCCCTTAATAATATGCTTTAACTTCTGGTCAGACCTGAATTGGTCAACGAATTGGACTAAATGATTCTTGCAGGTGCTTTCCAACTGAAATTAGTTCAGTTCTATTCTATTCTATTCTATTCTATTCTATTCTATTCTATTCTATTCTATTCTATTCTATTCTAACGTGTTGTTTTAATTACAATCTCTGGAAGAAAATAGAACAACAGAAAACAGCAGTTAGAAAAAAAATATTTTATTCGCAAATTCAGATGTCAGAATTAAAAAAAAAAAGTCTCTTAATAAAATCAATGTTTTTGTAGATTAATTAATTCCCAATGTAAACAAGTTCCTTTTTTAGTTACTTTTCTATTTTCTTGTCATCACACAACTTTCTTACAAATACATACAAGAAAAATAAACTGCAGAGCACTTCTTAAAGGCAGAACAAACTTTAGTGCTTGTAGTTCTGTTGAGAGCCAAAAAGTAATGTTTTCCTTAGATCTAGAAGTAATGTCTTATGCTTGCAGTGATAAAAAATAAACCTATTCCTGAAGCGGAGATAAGAGATTGAAGGGTGGTGGAGTAATACTGTGAGGACGTTATTTACATATAAATTTTACATGATAATAAATATTATGAATACATATATATTTTTTTCAACAAAGTTGAAAGACACAGCTTAAGGAAACACAAAACATAAATAAGTATATGAACAGAGGTCACAGCCTCCTTTTCTCTCCTGATGGAGTGTCCCAAGTACATTTTTGCCAAGCAAGCAAGTTGATTCCAAATGTTCTTTAGGTTCTTACAGGGGAAATGTCTAAGCCCTGAGTCCTTGTTATCTGCTGATCTCTTCTGAAGTTAGCAAATTCTTTTAAGCAGGTCTTTGGCTCCACTCCAGTAAAATTCCCCAAAGACTATAATAGGAGCCTTTCTAACTAATCTCTCAAAGAAATAACTAAGAACAAACTCTGTGATGTTAAAGCATAACAGGTTTCTCTTTCAGCAGCAGAGTGCCTTCAAAGTGTCCCCCTGGTCTCATGATGATGAACACTTGAATGTCATAAAATAACACTTAAGGACCAAATATTTTGAGGTTTAACAGTGAAATTATTTGTGGTATGAACTCTTCCTTGACTCTACTTTTCTTTAATATCCCTTCTCTCTTTTCTAATGGCATCTCTTTTTTCCTTGCATGCATAGGCATTGCAAGCTTAGTTTGGATACTGTAAGCAAACACAACCTTCAGGAAGTAAGTTCCTCTTTCTGATTTTTGTATGCTTGTGGGAGACTGTGTTTGGGTTTTTTAGCACTATAAAAATGTTTAAATTCAGAAATTACCTCAATAAAGCGCTGCTCAATTGTGTTCTGTGAACCCATTATTTTGTTGCACATTATCAAAACACTGCAGAAGCATTATTTTTATGCAGCACTTGCATAAAATAGGTAATATTGTACAATTGCTAATGATTTCATATACATGCACAACCGTGTATGCACACAATATTGGATTTTATCCATATGGTGCTATTAGTCTAAGGAAAATCATTAAGATTTTTTTTTTAATCCTTTGTCGATTTACTCTCTAAAGAAATGTTCACTAGAGATATTTAACTTTAAAGTTTACAGCCTCCTTAATCAAATAAGAATATTTTGTAGATTTCCTCTCCCCTATCATCTTTTTAATTAAATCTACAGACTTTCCTTCCCACCATATTATTTTATATAATGAAACAACATTTATTTAAAGGAAATTTTTTCTCATGTCCAGACTTAACCTTGGTCACTGGGTTGTCTCCAGTTTCCAGCACTGTCTTGTACTGTCAGGTTCTTGTTTATTAAGAGCACATACAAAGAACCACTGTTGCAGGTACTTTACAAATACAGATGAAAAAGTTCTACAAAGGCAGGCAGAAAATTGTCAGTATCTTATCTGTGACCTTCAGCAGAGTAGTGAGTGGATACGCATAAAGTATTTCCCATTCCCATGAACTTTCATCCCTCTTCATCATGATTAAGGTATAGTAACATGAGTTCCGCACTGTTGTTTTTACTTTTGTACATGAGTTACACTACAGCTTTCGCTATAAATGTAGTAGCTCTTAATCACTTTCTAGAGATCAGTTCATCTCCTTCCAACAAGGTTTTTATGTGTTTATTTTTTTAAATAAAACGAGACAGAACATGCAATTGATTTAGGCTTCACAGAGTCCTCTGTTGTGTGTGTGCATCTGTCTGTGTATCATCATGATCTGGAGCCAAACCTTCTACTAGTATAGCTCGATCTGGTTCCTGAGAATTATAAACATCTGATGTGATGATTGAAATTAAGCATTAGATGTTCACTGATCACTTAAGTTATACTCTCCAGTCTGATTGAACTATGCCTAGCAAAGAACACAGAGAAAAAAAACCCAAACCATATCGTATTTGGCCACAGGCTGTAACAGACTCCATATATGTAAATAACTAAGGCATGCATGGAGGCTCACAGTCTGTATCTGGAAGAGGTACCTGGGAAGCTTGCAATCTGTCCCCAGTAGCTGAAAGCTCAAATGTAAGAACAAACACAGGAAGAATATATCATAATTATTCTGACTACTTGGAAGCATGAACTGTAGGTACCAAGATATGATTTAATCTGTTTACACAAGCATACGTAGAATAATGTTTCCAAGACATTATGCCTGATGCATGCCTCACAGCTGGGGCAAAGCAGGACATTTCCATGAAATCTCTTTTCCAGTGGATTCCAGATTCCCCCATCCAGTAACATGGTATACTATAAACATGGATTTTTGATAAAAAATCAAACACTTTCATATTTATCTCCTCTGTGGCTGCTGAATCCGTCACTTCACCCAGGCTGCCTGCTGGTGAATGAGGTAGCTACCATGTCTAATATTTAACTAATAATTTCCTTGATTATAATCTCTTCCTGAATAATACTATTTCTTGACAGAGCCTGCACATTTGCTGGTGTGTGCTAGAATAAGGTGTCTTTTATCTGGTTTTGACTTTAAGAGCGCTGGAAGACCTTTACTTTGATTGATGCTGATGATGTATCTTGTGAACAGTAGCACCGAACAGGACTTTGAGACCTCAGAAAATAATGTTTTGTCACACTAGCTCCAGAACATTTTGTTTTGAAGAAAAGAAGTCCCAAAGCAAAGCCAAGCCACTCTCCCCACCAAACAAGGAAATGTGACCATCTATCATGTCGTTCTGGGAGACTAGCAAGTATCAGGAAAACTTGTGATTCATTTGTCTTGCGATAATCAAGCTGATGTTTTCTAATGGTCTTCCTGTGCTATTTTGGGGGATGGTCACTGCATACTCATTCTATAAAAGATCTTTTTTATAGTGGCAAACAGTTGATTTATATTCCTTTTATTTTAAGGGCTGCAGTAGATTTGAAGGCTGATTTATTTTGTCTGTATTAATATGGGCAATATCACTTGGTCTAATGATTAAGTATTCATGTCTGGATATAAATTACTTTGCTCTAGATAATAAGAGATTATTTTTCACCTCTGCTATATGTGAATTATGAAAGATAGTTATTTCTTTAATCTCCAGCATATCTTACTATGAAAGGTTTTATATATCTAATTTTTCTGGTTCAGGGAAGAAGTGATCTTTTAAGACAAAGTAACATGAAAGTATAGCTGTTGTCAGAAATCTTTTTCCCTTTTAAACATACTTTAGAAGAAAGAAGATATGACACAAAGACAGAACATTCCTCTTACCCCGTTTTCTTAAAAGTTAAATTCAAGTGGACACATGAAAGTATTTGGAAGCCATTGAAAACACCAGAATGTCTACTTGCTCAGCCAGGATATTTCATTCTGCTGTGCTCAGTATCTGATCCTTCAGCAAGCAGATGAACCTTCCCTCCCCTGAGCTATCTGGTGAGCTAGCCTTGTCAACGGGCTCTGAATTAGACTTCAGAAAGATGGGAATGAATTTCTATGCTGAGTTATGTGAAAACTCTGTATCTTGGAACACTTCTTGTAGTCTCCATAGTCAGTTTTCATATGTAGAAATTAGGATAACCTTGTTCTAAAATAATATAATCTTTTAGGTTGGAAGAGACCTTTAAGAACATGGAGTCCAATTGTAAACCTAAAACTGCCAAATCCACCAAAGGAATTGTAAGAATTGTAAAGGAAAGCGGAAGTGACTCAAGTATCGATATCTCTGCTGTAGGCAAGTATGTTTAATCAGGTGAATTTTACCCACAGTTAAGGTCTGGACAGATGGCTGGATGCTGTCAGCCAGTTTAATATATTGCTTCTAGAAACTGATTTTCTTTAGTAACAGCTGATGTACTCTGCTCCTTCTGCTTTGATTCTCTTTATAATATATCTCCTCATGTAGGTAGAAAGAACTGACAGTCTTTTGATACCTGAGAATTTGCATGTGTTCAGTTACACAGTATATGCAACCTATCTGCTCCGATATAGTATGTGCTATTGCACACTGATATATTTACATCATCAATGTAAGTTTGGCCAAGTATCTTCCTCCATCTTACTACCATTTCTGGCAACCAAGATGACATCATCCAATCATTTTAAAAATAAAATAGAATATCAGGGATCTTTGCACAGGCAACAACAACCACCTTAAATTCATTGCTTTCTCTTCAAATTAGAATTTTTTCCCTTGGGCACTATGATGTAGCTAATCTTAATATGGCCTACTGGTTTTTAAATTGAAAAAAAGGTCATTATGGAGTGCAAATGCTGTTGGTAACATACTGCTACATTAAACTTCCAGATGCCAGCTTTGGCAGAGGAAGCCATCAACAATTCATGACATTGTAAAAACATTTTTCTTGCCGATCCATTTACGATGAAGTATTATGTTGCCCTCTTGACAGGTAATGCAATATTATGTTAAGTATAAATAAATCAAAAATACAGATATACTTACTTGAATTATGATGGCTGCTAATGGCATTTTGGGAAGAAAAAACAAATTCGAAGTCTGTCTAGTTCCTCTGGTTACTCCTGCCCATCGTTTCTGAGGTGCTCTGAAGCCCACAGTACCAAAATAGAACTTCAAAGGAGCAAATGTTTGTGGTGTTGGGTAATCCAGATGGAGACACCCTCCCACACCTTTGTTCTTCCTTGTTAAGAAGACTAGGGGAACTCTGGTATGGCAAGACCACTGACCTTCCTCTGACAATGAAATTCAGGGCTTGCCCAGGGTGGGAGGGGAGTGTACCATCCAGATTCTCTGATTCCGAAGGTACAGCAGCCCACACACCCAAACTCACCTTGACGACCTAGCATGATAATCTCTCCCAGGCAAATGTTAGTGGTGATACTGCTCAAAACGTTATCAGCTATAATTTGTTCCAAATTGATTTTTCTCTGCCAGTGGAGAGTATATACTAGAAAAACAGATCTCTCTTTAAACAAATGTAACCTTCCAAGAGGAATTTGTTAACAGATAACCAGCATTTTTCTGATGCTATTTGCTTTTAGATGGATACTCAGAATGGTGAGATCTTTTTCAGGGCTAATTCATTTCATAAGGAATGAAAAAATGCAGTTAAAAATGATTAATATTCCTTTGGAACAGGCTAAAAAGAGTTTTGAGCTGTAATATTTAAAATCAGTGATTCATGATAGTAGAATATTTAAACTGCATAAAATGCGCTCATCTTTTGAACTTGTTTTGCTAGCATCTTGAGTGATGGATTCAAACATATTCATAACCCACCAGTTTATTATAATCTCTTCTCAGTGTTTTGCAAGACCTATTATCTCGTTGGATTATTTATTATTATGTGTAACATATTTAAAAGAGGCTGTTCTGTTGACCTTAAGTTCTGAAAAAGTAATACATGATAGTGAAAAAGTTGGAATTAATTATAGAGGTAGACATGATGGAGGAGTCTCTGCCAATGTTTATTGGCATAGTCCCATTGAAGTTAATAGAGTAAGACCAATTTACGTCATCAGAGCAGCTGATTTAACAGGCGTTGGAAGAAGATGTGCTGGGATTTTCACAAATGTGAAGAGAGAGACAGAGCACTGGAAACAGCAGACTGCTTGTTATTGTATTTGTATGTATGCTATTAACATTCACACCTGTTTGTGTAAGCACTGCCAAAGCATTTTTAACACGTGCAGGAAAGGTGCGAAATTGCAAAAATATCAGCTGAGGGATTTTGCATGAATACAAAGCTTATTGAAACCCAGTCAGGGTGTCTCATAAAATGGTAAAGCTCTTCTTTTTGAACATCAAAGAAGTAAAAAAGTGTACCTTTTGATGCTATGGAAGCTGGTTAAACAGATTCAATAGTTACCCTGTAATAAATTTTGAAAAAATATCTATGCATAAATAAGGCAGAATACTTTGAATCATGGGAGCCTTTCTAAAATTACATGAAGAAATAGTAGGTGTAGTTCTCACCTCCCTTTTATTTTCCTTTGGTGTACTTCCACTGACTGTGACAATGTGTTGGATTTACACCCTGTAAGGGTAAATCAACAGGCACTGTAAGGGCAAAATGACAGAGGTTATTTCTGATCAATTGCAGGAGAGCAGTAGGGAATAATCAGATAATGTTTTTAAAAAATTGGTAGAAAAATAGGGCTGATTCTGTTTCCACTCTGTGAGTCAGAGTGCCTTTTCCTCACACTTTACAATCCAGCTACAAGGAAACCTACTTATCATGGAGATTTTGGTGAAGAGGCTATTTTTATAATGCAATGATTCACGCCTCCTGTTTCATATAAAGTGTTGTTTGGTGCTAAGCAAGGGGCTCAGTGTGGCAGTCTGGGTACCAAAACTACCTATAGAAAATTGAGCCCTCCTATCTAGCGGTAGAAGAACTTGTCCTACAGCCAAGCTCCAGACTCCTTTATTGGAAATCAAAAACTTTGAAAAACACTGTGCATTAGAAATTAACTTTGAAAATTAGCTGCTCTTATTTATTTTGTTCTTCTTTTCCTTCAGTGACACTGGCATAAGTCCAAAGACTTAACTTGCAGTTGGAGGAATTTCTCTGCTCTCTTTCCTCCTGTAGTCATGTGAACACAGAACTGGAAATGATGCCTGGAGTGATTGATCTGGTCCTCTGATGTTCCAGGTGGTTGCACAGAGCCACTTTAGCTATTTCAGAAGTGGTGGTTCAATGGGATATAGCTATGTTGAGGGTGAGGATGGTGCTGTGTCTGCCATGGGACTAGGACGAGCAGAGAGAATGTGAGAAGGGTGAGGTGGAGCACCCATGGGGAGACCACAGTGGAAGAATGATGGACAAGTGAGGTCTCTGTACCAGAGACAGTCAGTCCCTGCTGCTCCATTCCTCTGGAAACAACAGGGCAAACTTGACATGCAAGAAAGTGACAGACAATCTAAAACTGATCATACATCCATATTATTTCCTCCTTTTCAGCATGTAAAGACTGATATCCCTCTTTGTTGTCAAGGTCTCCATCAGGCAGAAATCTAAGATGCCTAGCTGTGCAACCATCAGAGGAGTTTGCTCCCTTAGCTTGTTTGAATCTTCACCGTGCATTGCCAGATAAATTAGTATGACTCTGGAAACAGAAGTATTTAAGTAGGGAGAACCTACACTCTGGAATAATTGTCGTGAAGAATATAACACACAAATGAGGTCAGATAGGGAAAGAATACAGCAGGGAATGTCTCTATATGAGTGCTTATAGATGTCCATAAAAAGGTTCTTCATTAGTCTTGATAAAACCAGTTGATATTCCCAGATTTCAGTTACCTGAAGACATGGCCCTGTTAGTTTACTTTCATAAGGATGACCATATGTACAGCCTTTCTGCCATTTTGTATTTCTCTGATGTACCAGACCAATATATTACCAAATAGCATTTCTCTGATAATGTATTGTTGTTTTATGCTGTTAAAGTGACTTTGCTTGATGACACACTCAAGTAATACATCTTTAGACAGATGAACTGTAACAGCAGTGACCTCTCTGTCCATCACGTGTAAGGGAGTATGGGGAAATGAAAGATGTAATGGCAGGGGCTAGGATGAATCATGAGGCTGAACATGTGCCTTATTTGTGGAACATATAGCACAATTACCAGGAAATACATAAGAAGACACATAAAGGACAATTCAAATGGGCTTGTCATGGGGCCTCAGAAAGATTGTGGGTACTGCTTATGTCTGGTGCAGTAGCCTTAGCAAAATCAAGAGCAAGAAATATTATGAGAAAATTCAGAGTGTATTAAAATGATAACTACGAAGAATACCCCATGAGGATGCAAAACATTAACTTCTCTTAAGACCAAGCTAATGCATTCAAGCTACAGCCCAGGAGAGGCAACTTCACATTTGGGTCAGATAAAATGAGTGTGGCTTTACAAACCTGTTCCTTCAATGACTTTGTCTTCATTCAGCTGTTCTGCTGTACAGTAGTCCAGGGCAATTAGAAACTTGTGCTCAGAATAAAAGGGACTTTCTGCTACTGAGTTTCTGAGTGTTAGCAGGGTTGTGTGGAAGAAACTCAATGACCTTAAAGTCAGGAGGTTCCTGTGGAAGAATGTACACAAAAGATCTTACAAGGCGACACATTGAGATGCTTCCTTCTCCATTTACTGAAAATAAACAAAACAAAATTGATGGAGAGGAGGCATGCAATTCAATTCAAAGGTATATCTTTTTTAAAAAATTCTCAAAGAGTAGTATCTTTCTTTGGAAGCTGGGTAACTCACCATTGTACTTCATTGCTACAGGAAGGTGCTTGTCAATACCACTGGGTAGATTTGTAGATTTAAGAATAGAGCTGGATGGTACCATAAACTCAAATAACAATGGTATTACAATAGCAAGAGTACAACTATAAGAGCTAACCAATCCTATTTTTAAGGTACAGTGTGACCAACTGAGGTTAGACAAAATTGTCCTGTAACATAGCACACCTCACAATCAGATTCACTATAATAATTTTGTATTCTTTTCTGAAGCAGCACCACTGACAACTGTTAGAGACAGGGACTTGCTCCAGCTAGTCCATCGATCTGTTCCTTGGTGACAATTTCTTTGTGCCCACAAATAAAACCAGGGAAGCTGCAAATGCTGCCTAAAGTGTAAACTGAGTAATGCTAAGCTTAAAGAATCAGGCTTTCACTATCTGTTTTCTCTCCACATATAATAAACTGAGGTAAGGTGACTAACAAATAATAAACAAATAATTCTTATGTCTTATGTAGCATCTCTTATCAGAACAGCTCTGAACACACTGAAGTGAATACATAAATTAATTGATGTAGTATGCCTTCGGGACAGATATGTTTGTACACATTTCACAGCTTGCTAAATTTTCTTGTGCTTTTCCAATTAGCGTGGTCCATAGTGTCCACAATCAGAGGAGTAACCTGCAGTTACAGATGTCCTGAAAGCAATGTGGTCCCTGCAAGCTAAGTGTACAATCTGAGTATAAGACAAATGACAGGAACTGTGCACAGGTAGATAGTAACGCATAGGGCGATGGGCAGGAATTGCCCAGGCACTTGAATTGCCCAGCTAATTCCAAATGTTCTGTAGGCATACAGAATTTACAGTTTTCATCACCACCGAACAACATAATTACCGAGTGGTAAACTCAAAAGTATTTTTAATTCAATTGGAAATTACTTTTTGTTTATTTATTTCCCTCCACAAAACCCTGAAATAAGGGAATGATTTTTGTTCAAAATGAAATTGCAGAAACTCCTGGAGAAGGCAGCTCATTCCTTGCACCTTTACTTTTCTTAGGCCATGACCTTAAGCGAAGTATATCTGCCTTTATATGTCACAGTTAGGAAAATCTTGCTGTACAACTTTCCATCTTCAAAAACACAAATGAAAAACTAGGGCTGCAGGAGATATAATCTATCTAGTGATCTCTCCAGCTGACACTAATGAGTCCATGGGGAATGAGTACAACTTCACAATGAGCTACATTTTTATTGCAAATTTTTCTCTCCAGCACAAACCTTTCAGTAACCTCCAAATTTACTTTCAAGTAGATTTCTTAGATTTTTTTCTGAAAAGACAACTTTCCATCATGCACGTATCGATGAGTTATTCATGGATTACACCCTTTTGTTTTTTTCAAGGTGTGTAAAAGGCTGTAGTGGAACATAGGGTGCTCAGCACTTAAAAATCTAGCCCCAACTATTTTACTGTAGGTCATGCAACAAGATTCTGTCACTTGCTGTAACTTTGAGTGAAAAGGTAGATGAATAGAGACAATTCATTGCTTATGTTTTGTAAAGCTGGGACAGAGCAATCTCCACAGCAGAACAGGACACATTGGGAAGACAAAGGACAGGGGACACTTATTTCTAAATCTGCTCTTGCTATTATAACTTGCCATAGTCTATGTCATGTAGAAAATGTTAACAAGAAGTTCAGTGAGTTCGGTGAAGCAAGTTATAAAGATTCCTTAAAAATATTTTCTATTTCTATGGCCAGTAAAAAGACAGAGGCTAGAAAGCTTTGCAATCTTAAGCCCCCTGTCTCCGGCCCGATTCCCCCATTTCAGGTGAGAAAACAGTCTGTAATCTTGTAGAGCTATTTTAGTGTATTCTTTCTTCTGCTGGAATTCATTAATTCTTTCCTTTGTACCAGGCTTATAGGAATTTTTTCCCATTTTTCACACTAGATAGTTTCCATGATGGCCATAATGCTGGAAGTATTTTTTGCTAGAGAATTATTTGCAAAATACAAATACATTAGGAAAAATAAACACCAATGACTGTGACTTAAAAGCCACTTCAACAGCCCAAGAACCAAGAAAATTCATAATCATGGGCTAATCTCTTTTCAGGGAACAATTTAAGTGAGTGCATAACTTTTCATCTGTCTAAATACTTTTTTACTGAATCAGACAAAGGTCATCCAGACAGGATTAAATTGCTATTTACATAGTATGAAATCAGGCAGTTTATACTTAGGTCAAACTCTCACAGTACAGTGTTCAGTAATTCTCCACTCCTCAAAATGTAAAGTAGGTATAACTAAGAATGTAAGGAAAATCTACTCTATTTCTTCATCCACTTGCATATGAATAAAAGAAAATGTAAATAAATCTGAAATAACATTTTATTTATATCAAATAAATAAATCCATTATTACAATAGTGAATCTCAGCTGTATACTGCATCCATATTTGTTTTCTTATAAAACATAGTATTATTGAATACTTGTATTTTTATTCATTTGTAATGCTGCAGTTAGGGTAGTATTTGTCTTCCATACTATTAACATATTGAATACTTTGTTCACACACAAGTACCTATAATCATTTGAGATGCTCTGAGGTACCTTCCCTCTGCCTGTCTAAAAGAGCAAAGGTCTCCCATCAGTCCTGTAGGCTACCCATCAACCTTTTTTGATTCTCTTGTACACTCCAAGGTATTTGACATGGTGTGAAATGTTGAGAGGCTTAGAAGTCAATGAGGTAGGCATATAGCCAAAAAAACCCCACCCAGGTTGTCTCTGAAGTCAGGGACAAAAGTCAGCTCTTCTGGAACCTGATTTATCTCACTCTGGGGGCCCATTTTAGGACACAATAAATTGCCCTCTGGAAGAATTTGTCTGACCACAGAAGGCTGTGTGAGATGCTAAGAATATTTGTCCACTGTTTTGGTATGGAAATAGTTTTTTCCCTTACAACTAGTTCTAAAGGAAAACTGGCCTGTTTTAAATGTGAGTATCACAACCTTAGCACATTACTAATGTCTGCTATGTTCAGATTCTCACATCACACCTTCATTGATGTACTGCCTACATGCTTTCTGGGAGCCAAGTGGCACCTTTATACCCGGGATGGGTATTTCAACTCTCCTTAAAATTAATGGTGCTGAAATAAGGGGGAGAGAAAATCAGATCTTATCTAACTCACCATACTCAAGGTGCTGCATTGCTTTCTGACTATCTTGTCAAAGTAAATCTCATGGCAAAGAGCTACGATGAACATGCTACCTCTCTTTCTATCTCTTCACCTCAAAAATTGCTTTGGAAGTGATACTGTGGTGGAGCTGGTGGAGCAAAGGGTAAAGAACTAGCAAAGGCTAATGGATATGCTCCAAGCATGGTTATTCACATGTTGCATTGTTTCTTCTTTACAATTATTTATTTATAAAAAACCAGTTATGTTATAAAGCAGAGATTTGTAATTATAATATAGAAGTCCAAACCAATGAACTCTGTCAAATACAGCCAGGAGGAAGTGAACAGTTACCATGAACTTAAACAGCTGTTCCCAGCACAAAGGGAAAAGACTGCAGAAAAAAAAGAAAAGGAAACTTGAAAACTTCTTTACTAGAAAAAAACAAAGAAGGAAAACAAGTTTTTTATATAATGTTTTGTGTGGTATGAGAGATAGAAGAACTTGATCTTTTTTCAAGGTGTCCCTGGAGAACTGGCGCACAAGTAGCTCCTATGGATTGTCTGAGCTTATCTTCCAACACTGTGCAAAAATACCATGCAAAGCTGTTAAGTTAGCTAAAGCACCTATTAGAGAGACGAGCAGCTAGAGGAAAGTATTGGTACAAAACCTCAGTTACTGTGAGATAGCAAAGCAAGGCATAGCTAGTACAGTCAAACGATAAAAGCTCAGTTCAGCTTCAGCTGAGCTCTTCTGACCAGTCAGAGTTTAACGTTTAAAACAGTGCATGAAAAGTACTGCAGAAAAGAGAAAGCAGTTGGTTTGCCTAGCAGATTACTACTTTAATAATTTTATTTTAAGAATGAGTTATGTAAACAGGCTGTCTGCTTGTTATCTATCTTGTTTTCTTTTTCTCTTTTTAACTAAAAAAAAAAAATGTTTATTTGCCACCTGATTCACATTGATGAAAAAAGAAAACGTGCTTACTTGAGCACTGGAAACTTTAGTAGCATACTGCCAGGATCTTGTTTGATTGGGGGCTTTAGGGGTGTTTTTTGCTGTTTTTTTGTTTCATTGCTTGTTTGGTTTTGTTTTCTTTTTTTTTAATAACAACCTCCTTATATTTCACTTATAACCGAGTCCTGGCAGAACCCTTCTGAAAGTCATATGATGTTGCTGAAGGCTAATGAGGGGTATCCTCTGCTTTTTTGGTGGCAGAGACAGACCAGGTGGTTTGATGCTGGTGTGATTTTTACAGACAAATGCTCTGAAATTCTGAAACTGAGCAAGCAGGAGAAATGGAACAACCACTCTGTAACACTGTATATGAATATATATTTATATAAACAGTCCCCAGTGCAGTATTTTCTCATCTAATCTTTCCTCAGCATTTCCTGTTCTTCCTTTAAGTTCTTTTTTGGCTTTAATAGCTCAGCTATTATCTTTTCAGATGTGGCCCATTAATTCTTCTGTATGAATTCATGCACAGTCAGCTCTCCAATGGTAATGACCAGAGAGGAATAATGGCTAATGCCCACTGAAAAAGATATGTATTGTTTTAGCTGCTTCTTGATTTATTGAATTCTCTCTGAATTTTCATTTTTTTATAGAATCTGAGAAAAGAAAGCATTTCAGAAGTCATCCAAGATAATGGTCCATTTCTGGTCAGTGTGAAAACATGGACATTCTGGGAAGTGGAGTCAGGAAAGGATGAGAAAGGGGGGGGAAAAAAGAGTACTTATATACTGCATTTATAATACTGGAACAAGGAAGACCCAAAGGAATTTTCAGTAAACATATTAAAAACCAGAAAAAATGAAGTGATTTTTCTTACACCACATGTTTTAATGACAGAGGTTACTAGAACTGGGTATTGTGGGTTGTGAAAGAACATGAATTAACAAAACCAAACAAACAAACAAAACAAGGACATACATTTATCTAATGATACCAAACACTGAAGCAGCTCTCAGTCCAAGAAATCCCTAAGCTATAGCTTACCAGGAACTGTGAGAGTTAGAACTAAATCTTTTCCTCATCCTTACACTCACTGTTAAACATCAGCTAACACTCACCATCAGACTAGATGGATCTTTGGTCCCATCGTGATGCTGCTTGCTTAGCAGGTCAAAGAAATAATTTGCAGAGCACTGACCATGAAATAACACTGGTCAATAGGCAAACAAGAACAAGATAAATATAAAAGATTTAGGAAATTATTTTATTAATTTAAAAAGAAACTATTACAAAAAATTGAGAAATTATTAAAAATTCTTCCTCACATTTCATTGCCAATAGGGGTGGAAACGGTTTCTGGGGTTCTGGTTAAAATTTTGGTTAAAATTAAACAACATGTAAACACTATTTTTCTTTTTCATCTTTCCATTGCTGGATAGTGTTACTATTCATTTTAAAAATATTTCAGGTTCCACACCTGGACTGTACTGCAGACCATCTGGGAAGGAAAATATTCTGTCCTGTGTATAGCTTGCAAAGTGTTTTAAAATCCTTGAAGTAAATTAATGAATGCAGAGGATGTCCTGTATTGATGCTTAACTGTTTTGAGATTCTGACCTCGACTATCATATTTGTAAATTAATGTCACAAATGACCATTTCAGAACAGCAAATAAAAGTTGAGAATCCATAACAGCTTCCTGGAAAGTCAGGCAACACACAAACTACAGACAAACAAAAGAGTGCCTTTTTGTTGTATGTTTTTCACTACATCAAAAAATTGTTTAGAGTTCCCAGTGGTGGCAAAGCTTTGTTTTGTGAAAGCCATGAAATTACTAGACCACTGGAGGAGGACGCTAACAATAAAAATGGTCCAGCTGCTTTGTGACTGACATATCAGGCTATTTTCCCTTTCAAAAACACAGATTCAGATCTTACATAGTTTCCTTCTACAGTTTTGACCATCATAGTTTCAGTCATTTTTAGTTCAAACAGGCCACACCTGCAACATATCAGTGTAACTTTTAAGATGCACAGTTACAGAGGATTTTAGCGGCAACTTCATCGACTTCAAAACTTTTTTCAGCACACAATTTTTTCAGGTTGTCATGAATTTAAGAGGATTCTCTGTTCATCTTTGCCATATCCCTGGACCTCTGCTTTATATGCAGCTGTCAAAAGACACCCTAGAAGCTCAACTTTCTCTATGATACAGTTTTTTGGTGGACAAACTTTTAGCCAAAATAGTCTATTGAGGGTAAAAATACATTTGGCTAAAATCTGTCTTCAGGAATGCTGGATATAAGCAAAACAAACTACACAGTTGGGGGTTTTGTGTGTGTGTGATTCTCTTTTTTTTTTTTTTTTGGTATCATTTCAGTCTGCAAATCAGTCTCATCTTTAAGCTGATTAAACCAGAATTTGGTAAGAAAAATTTAAAAAAGCATCCAGTAAGATCTTTTCTTCAGGGGATATTTCTTATAGCAAAAAAGTAAAGGAATCCTACTTATAATTCAGCCCAGCTAAACATGAGATAAATCCTGCCCTTCCCAAAATTATTATCTATTCCTTCTTTCACCAACTCAGCCAACTTCATTTCTCTCATATGAGCCACCAAAGGAGAGCTAAGTAGAACTGAACCTAACTTCTTGTTGATTCAGGGAGAGAAACTGCTACTAAGCTTGTTCTGTATTTTCTCTGCCGCAATAGCTGATGTTATGATAGAACAAGTCAAAACTCCAAAACAAAAGCAACCAAACAAAAAAATAAAATAAGGATATGCAGGAGATTTTTTTTTTCAACAAAAAGAACCTTTTCAGAGTAGCCCAAATGCACTGAGAATTAACAAATGTTCTTTCAACCAAAAATTTTTTTAAAAGGACGAATGTATAAGAAATGTTCTGTTCTACCAGTGTTTAAATTCCTCTACAGTGTTACTGTTTCTCTTGAAAGGTTTACAAGGACCATTTCATGAAGGTGTGTTGGAAAAGCATCTTCTGTGTCCTGTAGTCTATTGAGAGGGGCACTCCAGAGAAAGGAGACCCAAATCTCCTCTCCCAGAGTTCAACCACTAAACTGTCACTGATCATAATCAACTCCTTTACATCCAGCTCAGAGGCAGACCCCTTACACATATGTGTCTGAGTGTGGAGCTGAATTGTCTCACCTCAAATTCAAGTCAGATGAATCCCAGCCCAGAAATATCTGCTTATCAGTGTAAATGTCCCCTTTTGATTGTCTAAGTATATCTGATTTTCACTTCATTCAGGTAAGTGACTGTAATGTATGAAATCTTATGGTGTGAATCAGATGCTTAATGTACTTGCCTGATCTTAGGCATTTGATGCTGTTTTAACTGTTCTAGGATATTTCGCTTGATCTCTAACAACTGGTCCAGAAGGATGCAGGTGTCCTGTAGGTTCTGCATCCGGAGCCATTACTAATGTTGGGATGGCAAAGGATGAAGAAGAGGAATTCCATTCTGCAAGTATTACTGCTTCACTCGGTGTAACATTAAAAACAAACAAACAAACAAAAAAACATCCCCCAAATCAAACCAAACAACAACTCCCACCTGATCTCCCCAAATTAAAAACAAAACAAAACCATGTCACCTGAGAAGCTTCTAAGTGGACTGGCCCAAATGCTGGAAGAACACAAACCCTATCCTGCCAGTAAGCAACAGTCAGACTGCTTTTAGCTAACTTCACTGTTCTGAAACATTGCAATGCACAAAGCAAAAGTAGCCTTTCACCTCCATCAGCCCATACGTAAGTGTTTTCACTTGAAAAGTCAGGTTTTGGCTCCTACTGTATTGGGAGATGCTCAAAGTAGCAGGAAAGCAAAAGAGTTTTAGGCAGAGTATTCTGGTGCTGGTCTGCTTGCTCAGCTCCTGCTTAAAATTATACCAGACGAATTCTTACTGTATTTTCTACACTTTTTATGTTCCTGGTCTGTAGATTTTTAACCCTGAACTTTGATCAGAATCCACTCTCAGGGCTGGCAGTGTGAGTCTGGTGTAACATCTTTACCTCTATAATGATCTGCAAGCAATAGGGTCATTCTTAGTGGGTCTTTTTCTCTTTAATGTCTCCATTACATTTCAAGGAGGTGAGGGGGTTAAGTATACCTTGATGAAATTGAGAATCAGACCTATTATTTTTTATAGAACAAATTGTCTAAACTATAGAAATGGGAGAACAGAAAATTATTTATCAAATGGATTATTAGGTCCAGGAAGAACACACGGTGCCATGTTAATGACAAAGCAGGTAAGGTTGCTTTAACCATTTTAATTTATGAAGAAATTTGCTTTGTGAACATTTGACAAAATGATATATCTTTGTGCAGTTTCAAGTTTGTTTGGTGGGTCTCTTAATTACAGGTTGAGAGGAGCACAGACTGTCCATATCCATGTTTAACTAGAATCAGACGTAATGAGCATTCAAAAATCACTGCTAATGAAACTATTATGTATTTATGTGGATTTTTTCATTTGTACTTCTCTGTCACATATAATCTCTGTAGTGGGCTGCTGTGATGAGACTTTACTTTTGCCTGTACTGCTTTCACTGAAGTACTGTTTATATTGGTAAATGGAAACACAAACTATTTTACAACTACTTTTATTCAAATAAAAAATAACCTGAAAAAAACACTGGTAAGGGAGACAGAAGATTCTCCAATTTTGATGTATTCAAAGCTACAACAATGGAAAACATGCTGTAGTAAAATTCAAATTAGAAGGCTGAATACAGGGTGAATGAACAGGGTTCTTTGACTTGTAAGGGGACCCTTCTGGCCCTCAATACTAAGGACTAAAAAGTCACCAAGACATGGAAGAGCCTCCACAGAGCTAGATGTGTAGACATTCAGTAGCTAAAAAGCGGATCTGCTTTTAAAAGATCTATTTTTTCGAAATGTGTAGCCTGAGCTTATTAGGATATTTAATTTGGTTTGAATCTGCTCAGGTTTTTTTCAAAACCTCAATAGGGCAAAACTCACCTGAGAATGTTGCTCGGATTTCAGATGTTGAGATCTTTTAAAAATTACATGCGTAAGATCTTTGGATACAGAAGGTTTCAATCTTGAAAATGGATAAGTGACTTATAATAAAGAGAAATTAAATAACAGAGCTTGCTCCTTAAACATAGATTGCAAGTCTGTGACATGGACTTTGACATGGTCATTTATAGCCCAAGGAATCCTGCTCTTTGCAAACTATTCTAATGAAGAAAAAAAAAAAAGGAGCTCTGGAAACAACAAAGCATTTGGAGGTAACAGCATTGAAGTGTGTGCAGAAACAAGGAGGTGAAGCCTTAAGGACCAGAAGAAGCAGTCACAGTATCAGAATCATAGAATATCTCAAGTTGAAGGAAACCCATAAGGATCATGGAGTCCAACTCCCTGCTCCTTGTAGAACTACCTAAAACTATATTGTATGACTACCAGCATTGTCCAGAAAGTATTTCTTTCCCTCTCAGATACAGTTTGGATCACGATTCAGTATTCAGGGAAAGTGTGTTGCAATATCTGTATCCAAGCTGACAAATTCTGTGGGATGGTTCTGGCCTCTCTGGGAAATCCAGGGGGGCTGAGTACATCTTCATTCACAATCTTCAGGATTTATCTTCAAGAAGGTTGTATGATCACCGAGAAAAATAGGAGGCGATAGAGACTTGTTGTGTATATTTCTGCACAGTTTTCTGCCTTCAGCAAGCCACAACTACAGAAGCATACAGGAGTAGAGAGAGAATAATAAAGAGAATGAAACTAATAAAATTGATTGGGGAACAAGGCAGAAAAATTGAGATACATACAGAGAAAAAAGAAACAATGAAGCAGATATGTAAGTTAAAGAAACTGAGTTAGAGAAAGGCTAATATGTGCAAGCTAAGGAGAGAAAGCAAATGTGATTGCCCAAAAGAAGAAAAGTGGAAAAAGAATGTTGTGAGTCAGGGTGGCATGAAAAAGGGCTAGATAAAGACCCACCTGCAGAGGCAACCAAACACACATCATTGGGAGGAACACGTTACCTGTAGACAGATAGTAAAAGCACCTTGAAAGTATGAGAAGAAAACTTCCCTGCCTTCTTCTATCACAGAAAAATTGGGAAAAAAAGACCTGAAGAGTGTTAATAAGATGATAGTGCCTGAAAGGCAGAAATACAGCCAGGCTTAGAGAACATGTTTATAACATTTGACATTAATATCAGGAAAGTGTCTATGAAAGTGATATAGAATACATGTACTGCTCTGTAAAATGCCTGCTTCTTCCTACTTACTGTCCCAGATGGTATATTTTTATCTAATTCCAGAGCTGGTTGTAGTGAGTACAGCTTCATATTTCTAATATACATTATACTACCGGGAAATAAAGCAGCCATTGCTTAGATGCATAGCTGCAGATGGCACAAGTTTCAGTGCCATCCTTTAAATTGCTGTAGATGCTGTACAAACAAATGCTAGCATACAAGGTCTCATGGGGCTCTGTGGATCAGCAGCAGCTTTTTAACCTCTGGGTAACATAGTTCAATACCAGTTCAAGTGAGTAACAGCAAAAGTGTCTCCCTTCTGGAAGCTCTGTGGCCTGCGTGACTTAAATTGGTGGTTTCAGCCCACGTCCCTGTAGATGTGTTGCCACTGTTAGGAAACATCAATATTATAACTGAGCTGTCATGGGAACATGTTACCCGTATGCTTTGGGAATAAAAACCTCAGAGATTTATGAAAGGGGTTGTGGCAGTGGTGGACAAGACCTCAAGGCCAGATGTCAACACATCTGTATTTTAAATTCCAGACACTGAAACAGCATCAACCACTCATGTAACTAAGGTCACAAAACACAAGCAAAAGAGTCATTTGTTCCCCTCAAGGTGAGAAATCAGTGTACTTTATTACTATTCTAATGAAACTAGTCCCACTGCTATTAAATGGAAGTGAAAGATGCATTACAATATCAGTAGAAATTAAAGGACTTGTTAATTTTTTCCCCCTATGGATCTCAATGATTTGCACATTCTGATTGTAGTGTTTTTACATCTGTTGAAATGCTTGAATGGATTGTAATTCAGTGTATCAAAGACACATGATTGTTGTTTATGTCATACCATAGGTACGTTGTTTCTATTCCTGAGATTTTTACCTCAATAAGCTTTTACTTTAAATAAGACACAACATGCCAAGAGATACTTAGAGCAGTGTTGCCTGATGGAGGATGGTGAAGATTCACAATGAACAGAGGAAGTGTGACTCCTTTTGCAGACTATGTTTATTGTATACCTTCACTGTGATTCGGCAGATTTTGGCTTTGACTTTTTCTGTTTTGTCTTTGTTCTCTTCACTTCATCCTGGAAGGTTAAGCTGAAAGTTAAGAGCATGCAAGCAATCTTCCCTATTGAACAGACTACTGCAAGAAACAAAGTTTTACAATAACTCTTAAAGAGGGTGAATTTGCTCATTGCATAGGAACAGGTTGATCTGTCAAAGAAGGGGTGGAGCAAGAAAAGCCTGGTACTGACACACCAAATTGAGTCCATTTGATTTGAAACTACACTTTTGATTGACTTTATAGTTCAGTCTGAATTCTGTGGTTTAGATTGTTCCAATTAAAAAATAAAAAGTCAAGGACAGTTCTGTCCTCAAATCCTGCTTGTATGACTGCTTGAGAGAAGAGGCAAATCTGTGATTGCTCTGTGCATATATTTACACTACATCTGCTCTGTTAACATTCTTCACATGAATGATTTAGTGGATTTAGCATAATCACTGTATGTAACAAGAAGAAAAGAGATTTGATAATGTTTTATTTGCACTGCAGAGCTGGGCCTACACAGAAAAGAAAATCCATAACTTGGCTGTGATCTTGAATTCCTGATGAGGTAAAATTTAGTAGAATAAAAGGAGAGATATGTGGAAGAAATTTTCTCGTAGCCATTGAATTTGGAGACAAAGGGGAAATTCCTACTGGAAGTAACATATCAGCAAAAATATCGGTCAGCAAAAAAAAAGGAAATTTCTTTAGTATATTCAGAGCTCTGCAATAATCATAGACAGGAGGGAATTACGACTGAGGAAGGAAATACAAAAATATCCTAAGTGGACTTCTCAGAGAGAGGGTTCCTGTGTCTTGCTGCCTTATATCCTTCTGGGAATATTTTATGCTCTTATTTCTTCTTTCACCACAGATACTGAGCACCTTAATCTGTTATTAAAATTATCGGTGGGATTTTCATCACACTTTAGAATTTGAATCTTTCTTGTCACTAGAAATTGATACAAAATATGTATATGTTCTATTATTGCATATATAAGGAATTAAAATACTGAACATCGTAAATACTGAATAAAACCAAAGTGGTAATGAAAAAAAACCCCAAACCCTCAAACAGAATAAAGAGGAAAATGAATTTAAATACCTATTTATACTTTTTATTAGTCATTATTACAGCCAAGAAATTTCACAAAAATCTCCAGTAGATTTTTCAGTGTTGTCCTTCATCTTTACAATTAGGCAAAAAGGGAGGTAAGAACTTATCCTATTTTTTGCAGGGACTGAGAAAACCCTGAGACACCTCTAAAACAATTTTCAAAATGAGAAGGGTGGTGACTTGAATCTGGCTAATATAATGAGAAAATTTTATTCGTATTGAATCTCAAAAAGGAACATGACCTACAAATTTAAAAAAGGG
>VZSC01009405.1:38742-56637 GCA_013398225.1 Steatornis caripensis
CACAAACTGGAGCACAGTCAGTTCCACCTGAACATGAGGAGGAACTTCTTTACTGTGAGGGTGACAGAGCCCTGGAACAGGCTGCCCAGAGAGGTTGTGGAATCTCCTTCTCTGGAGATATTCAAACCCCACCTGGATGCATTCCTGTGCACCCTGCTCTAGGGACATCTGCTTTAGCAGGGGGGTTGGACTAGATGATCTCCGGATGTCCCTTCCAACCTCTACCATTCTGGAATTCTGTGATTAGCTTTAAATGAGCTGAAACCCCATAAAATCTTATCTGGACTGAACGTGAATGAAACTACTTGTCTTTATTGTATACTTTTCAAACATGGTACAAAAGACATCCTTGTGTCCTCATTGGGTTCTCCCTTGTTACTGTTCTAATGGCTTTCTGCATTAAAATTTCTAATTGGGTTAATGCACTAAGTTGTTTGCAAATTTCAGGTGAGAGAAAGAAGGAAAAAAGTGAAAGAAAACTCTGTATATTGTCCTTCATCTTAGCTGAGTTGGAATATTTCTAAAAATATGGCTTTACAGTTTTAAAAATAAATTATTTATATAGCTTGGGGACAGGAAAAATCACAGAACGGATTTCTAGGAGCTGATGTGTAAGAAGCTTGTCCTGCCAACCATAACAAGGTTCTGCCAGATTCTTCAGATTATCTTCTTCCAGAATTTATTTAATATTGATTTTCATTATGTGACACTGGCTACCAAAGACTGTGAGAGTTTTTCCATTTCATTCCTGTTATGCTACATTCAACGGTCTTTTGACAATTCAGATTTCGTCTAATAAGACAAAATGATCTACATTCAGCAGTGCTGGGAGCCTGATCTTACTTTCATAACTTTTTTCACCTATAGGCTATGAAGGCATGGGCAGGAGAAATGTTAGCTCTGCACATCCATGTGTAATCATGTGATGGATCACACGTGCCTCTAAGTCTTCCCTTTCTTCCTAGGTGGAAACAGCAATGGTTAACTGTGCAGGGTAAATCATAGGAATGATTTCCCATGAACAGCTCCTGAGAAATTCTTTTCTATTTCTTTAGGGGAAAAAATGGGGTGAAGAGGGGGGCAGGAATATAGACCTTATGGAGTTGCCCACTTGATTTCTTAAATGTCTTAAATTTCTTATCTGTCTGCACACTTTTTTAATCAGGTATATCAAAACAGCTTAGTCTTACAAGTAGACCCTGTTCCTTTCAAACATCCTACTAGCTTTTTTAAGGACTACTACTTCTCCACTTGCACAAACATCAAGTCTGTCTGAAATTCTATTTTGTTCATTTCTGTTAATCTACTGATACCAGTTTGATTCACCTTACTTTGGGAATTATTTTATCTTAATGCATTCTGTTCGTCCAAATTCATCCCTGACATAGTGATATTTATGTCACGGGACATTAAATTTCGTGTTCTAGCTCTTGGCACATTCATCTAGACTGTCAGGGCTGTCCTGTAAAGGGATTCTTTACAGGATTGCCTTACAAAAGAATAACTTCCCTTAGTATCATAATGTGGTTTATATTTTCAATGATCTTGTCTGTTCTGGCTTTGTTCAAATCTTTATAAATGCAGAAAACAAATACAGGGACAAATCTTCGTTGTGCTTAACTTTGATGCCTCTTTTTCTATCTATAAAATAACCTGCTATGCATTTTTATTACCATTGTCTGACCCATTTCAGCTGTAAATTAATAATTCACATCACTGGTGAATCTCTACCACTGTAAAGTATTTGCTAACTGTATTTATTTTTATATTATTTGTTCTTGTGGTAGCTTGAATCCTTGACTTAAATTGTGACTGCTCAGTGCCTTATAAAATTGAGGCTTATTCTGGGGTTGAATATAAATCATTATTCACTCAGTACAAACAAGTACCTGCTTGTGGTAAGGCAAACAGAGATTGTGTTAACAGTTTCCTGGAAGAGATCTGAGTGTGCTTCCATCTACAGTAAGCTACCTGTAGCAATGAAGAGTAGACGGAAAGAAAGCACAAGCACTAGTTAAAAACTAAGACTGAAGGAGGGGAAATAAGAAAGAAATAAGAATTCCTCACTGAGAGGTAAAAAACAGAAGCATGGTCAAATTTCTGTCACGTGCATATACATCAGCAAACGTTTTTGGGCATTTGGGGTTTTCTTTAATGCAATTAAATTTGCTTTAAATTTAATGTTAAATGTTAAAATCAGAACTGACGAGAAACAATAGTTTTTCAACTTCAGAATTGTTTAAATTTTAAATCAGTTATGAAAAATAGCCAACAACAAAAAGGAAGAAACTTGGTTATTTACACCTACCTAAAGTTATATCACATGCCATTCAATGAATATTGCCATATCATGAGGAACGAGAAGATAAAAAAAAGCCCAACAACCATTTATTCTCTTCAGAAATTTGGAGAAGTGCTGGTGCAAATTCTGTCTGAGATAGATTGACACTCAGATGAGCTCCAGCAAATGAAAAGGGTACATTTGGAATACCATCAGATCAGGAGTTATTCTGCCAGCATCTGATCAATTGCCTCATTCGGTTGCTGAAATGTTGCACCTCTAGGCTCTGTTATTGCCGCCTATTAGATGTTCACCTCCAATTGGCACATGCAGTTACAAACTCTGTTTTCACTGGCACTTATACTTTTCTGAAAAAAAAAGTTCAAAATGAAAATGGCATAGGAAGCACAGTTTTCTTTAAAGCAGAGATGGACAAAGAATATTATTAGAATTATGACTTGTTAGAAGAACTAAATAGAACCAGCAAAGAATACATATATAGACATATGGAGTTGAGATGGCTTCATATAGTTACAAAGCCTGAAGAAAGAACAATATGTTGTGGAAAGAGGATGATAACAGGAAAAAAATGCTAAGTTTTATATTGGTTTAGTAAAGAAACAAATATTGAAGTGTTCGTCTTAATGATGCATTTGGACACTTTTCATCATTCGTGGAAAAGGTTACCAAAATTGCTATTTTCCTTACTTGGATGATTTGTTTTGTATAGTAAAGTAGTGGCTAAATGCCAGAAGTGAGATCAAGACTTTGCAAAAACAATGTTATATATATTTTATATATATATATATCTCCTCATAAAGACCACTGTAGAAGTAGTGAAAATATTCTGGAACAGTTTTTATAAATGAGCAGTTTTCATGAGCCAAAACCTGTAAGAAAGTTTCTAATACACCTCAGTGACAATGCAGGAATTACACTGCAGCTTCTTCTTTTCTTTTAATAATGTTTCTGCAATTTCTATCTGATATACTACTGAGTACACAAACCTCTGACAGTTATTTCAGAGCAGGTTTGTGAATGCTGATTTTCCTGAAAAATTATTTAGCAATGCATTGCTTGTTATATTCATGTGTAAGTCTTCAAAACAGATCTTAAGTGTTGTGGTAATTCAGAGGGTAAATGCAAGGAAAAGGCATAGAGTAAGTAGTAGAGAAACCAGCTCCTTTACTTCACCATAATATAAAAACACAGAGAAATTCAGCAAACTCAACAGTAAGCAAACTGAAAAAATTATTACTATAATTTAGAGATATTTATTTTCTGAAACTCGTTAGCACAAATTATCACCACTTCCTGGACTTATGCTTTGTACTAATGTATGAATGATCAAAGTGAACATGGTTATGAATGAAAACTGGATTTCCATATTGATATGGTTAGAACTCTTCTATTTCCTTTGATAGTAGTAAGGGTTGACCAAGAACTGACCAGACCGGAAAAGGAAGTGGTACAACTGTCAGCATTGGTTGGAGTGTTTTTTGGCTTATCACACCCAGAGACCAGATCTGTACAATTTCCCTTCATCTCAAAGGACGTTTCTGTACGCATTTCAAAATGGTACCAAATTTTCTTCTGTTCCGCATATATTAGAAGCTACTAGTCAGATAGCAGACGCTGGATTCTAATGCTGTCATCCTCCTGGTACCCACATTTATATATGTGCCTCCCTTAACTGAGACAAACAGACCAGTCACACAAAGGACACATGTAAAGATCAGCTGGCCACGCTTGACTGAATATATAGTGGAGACTGAATTAGCGACCTGAATATAGCACCTGTGTTTAGCTACTGAACTACTGTTCAGTATTCTCACAACAGCAATATCGAAGAAGCTAGCTTTGGAAAGAAAGCAGATTTAGTTGCTATGTTCTGTTCTTGTACACTTGTGACTAGAGCACTGTGGGCAATGGCATGTTAAGCTGCATCTTAAAGGTGACCCAGAATGCAATGTGGCAGCAGAAGAAAAAGCATCGTTATAAAATAGAAGAGAAAGTTGGTACTGGAGGCCAGATTAAATATGAGGGACTCCAAGGAATTGCTTGCAGTCTGTCTTTTTAGCCAGTATTTCAGGAAATGACACATTAAGGTCTGAAATTTGCTTGAAATATGGGTATGTTCTGGACTTCATTTTACTGTGGTTGATCGTTTTTTTTTTTGCTTGCTGATTAGAAGCAGCTGCTAGTTTTAATTTAAATTTCATATTTTATTTCTGACAAGGATTCATACATATCTGGATGGATTCTTCTTTTCAGGATTTTGATTTATTATAAATAGTGAAAAATAATAGATAATTGTGACCTGTAAAGATACGGAAGGGCCAGGTGGCTTCCTGTGACTCAGTGACCTTTCAGTATTAGAAACCACCCACTGTCATTATTAATATTAAACCTTTGCAGTTGGGTTGCAACAATGACAGAAATATTTACCGGATCCTGATGCTGCCATCTCAGAGCTACCAAAAACCCTCTTTAGGCAGGAGGTGGGAGGTTATTCAATGTATTTCAAAAGAACTTCCTGCTTGGATAAGGTCTGCTCTGGTAGAAAAGACTGTTGGAGGATTCCCTGGGTAGGGGATTTGCTTTATTGAGACACCCCTGCTGCTTAGAGAATCACGTTCTGCTGCTTAGTGAATCAAGATGTGCCTATAACTGCCTTTTTTCTTTTCTTTTTTTTTTTTTCCCTGAAACACTATGCTTTCACAACTCAGGGTCCAAAACTATGCTTATAATCAAGCGTAACTAAAATATTTCTTTCTAAAGCACCAGCAGAAGGTCTTGGCATTGTATACTTTTAAGAGTCTGGAATAGGAAATGAAAATAAACCGGAACCAAAATCTTTACCATAGTTGAATATTGAAAATTTCTAGCTGTAAACAAAGACTAAAATGTTTTATCTCTTGAAAAGTGACCCCAGGATGTTGAATTATAGCTAGTGTTTTAGAAGTCTGAGGTAGAAACGATGTGTACAGTGCATGCCATGGGTGTTAGTATCATTTTGTGCACACTCAGCATAAAACATTCTTGGGAGAAAAATGTGTCATATGTATATAGAGATATAGTGGTTGAAAATTAACTGAGTAATATTATGGAAGAGATGGAAATGTTTGTTTTTCTGAGAGATCAGTGCTTGCCTCTTCCCTTCAGTGCCTGAAGTATTTATGCCACAATGTGGGGAAGTTTCCATTCATGGTGTCAACTCTAAAATGTTTTGAACATGTACAAGCACAGTTCAAGTGAGTTTCATCTCAGGACAAATCATTCAGAATTTGCAAATGAAAAAATCACACTTTTGGACTATTCTTGCATTAGTAGTTTCTAGTTTCTATAAACTACTAATAGAAGAATAGTACTTCTAGTAGTTTTAGTTCCTAGAAACTGCCATCAACTTACCTACTTGTTTCCCACATCAGTATGCATCCCACTTATAGTGCTGGAGTATCAGCGTCTTTCTCTTGCATGCTGATATTGCATGGCTAGCATGGCAATAAGGTACTGTTTTATTCTATGCTACTTGGCATTTTTGCGTGAGACATGCCATATGGGAGGTGTTCCTGTAGTTTCTGCTAGAGTTTCAAGAGGTTGGTGGTTGCTGAGGTCAATATCAATTTATTGCAATTGTCACACTGCAAAGAGCTAGAAACTGCAAGGTTACGCCGTTCAGGTGCAAGTGGGCATCAAGACCTGCCCTCTCTGAGGTGTGTATTTCATTAACAGACTGGATGAGTAGGATTCAGTTTTGGATTGTAGCCCCTCAGTCATGAGGATGGATACTTCCACTGTTTCATTTCATATTACAGCAACCTCTTCATGAATCAAAGGCAATTTAAAGGGCAAGAATTTTTTATTTTTTGTCCTAACTGGCAGAATACCTCTCTACGACTTCGGTTATTATGTAAGCAAACCGTAACAGGCTTCTTGTAAGCCAGGTGTTAGCCACCAGCTATGAGAAAAATAAAATGGCATTCCAGTACAATCAAGCTCCTTGCAATGCTCTGTAATCTGTGCTGCATCATCATCCTCCTATTAATTTCAAATTTGGATAATGATGACTGGGGGCAGAAGGGAGGGATGGTGGTAAGAGAAGTAATTTAAAAAAAATAAAAATCCCTCCAACCTTTCTCAACAACTTTTCATCCTAAATGCACAGACAGAATTAGAGAGTGACAATGATTTAAGGGAGATTTCTAGTTTAGCTTATTGCGGGATGGAGATAAAATGACCAAGTGTCCTGGTTTGAGCTTGAACAGAAACAGTTTTCTTTTTAGTAATTTTACTTTTCAGTTAAGTCTCTTCTAAGTGACTTCACTTTCTGAAATTAACAGCGTGTTTTTCAGACAGGGTCTTCTTCTATGAGTGATAAAGTTTGATGTTTATAGTTAGTGCTGGAGTAATGATATGGATGGTATGCAGAAAAACTCTTGCTTATACTTATTCCTATAGAAACCAAGGTCACTGCTTGGTTCTGCTAAACTTCTTATGTGTCATAAGTGAAAGGGCTAAAAGGGTTGCACATGCGGGGAGGAGTGGAGTGGACAAGTGACTCAAGACTAACCAGCAACGTATTCCATCCCATATGCGTAATACTTGATATAAATCTAAAGGATCACAAGGGTCAAGCTCTCCTTTCCTATGGCCGGTGTCCAAGGAGGACTCTGTCCATTTCTTCTGCCTTTGATTTTAATCTGTGTGTTCCTGAATCAAGTTCCCATCTTCTGCTGAGTCCAGTTTGGGACTTTCACAGTGCCTGTCCTGCAGAGTCCTTGATGACATGATGATCATGGAGGGAGCTTAATATTGCTTTTGTATATATTTTGTATACATTTGTATATATTCCATTACTTCCCATTGATATTACTATACTTTATTGTTACTGTTTTATTAAAGCTGGTTTTTTTAATTTTTCCAACTCATAAATCTCTTTCCCTTTTCTCTTTCCCTTCCCTTTCTGGGGAGGCAAAGCGTTAATAGACAGCATCTGTTGTCCATTTACTAGCCAGCCCAGCCTTAAACCATGACATTAAGTTTCTCTGGATGTTTACCTAGCAAATTAAAATAAGCAGACAGTAGATCTAAGTGCTTTGGCTCTTGGGTTTATTAGAAGTGTTGGACTCATTCCTGTTTTTCAAAAATACAACCATGTATTCATAGCGCTGCCTCTGATGTTGCAATAGTAACACCAGTTGCAAAGGTAATACCAGTTAAAGCCAATGATCTCAAAGTATGCAGAAACATTAAGTTTCACAAATTTATCCAAAGAATTGTTACTTGAGGAGAGGAAATAAGGAGTTTGATCTTAATTACACAGTCTAACTTTACAGAATTTAAGGGTACCAGACTCAAGACATCCTTACAGAGGAGGATGACTTCAGGCAAGGCTGGGATGACCCTGAGAGCACACCATGTCTGGTACTAAGGGATAATGTGACCTGAGCTGTCTTTATATTTGGGAGACAGGGAGAACCCGGAATGTGCTCTGGTCTGGAGATTGACCTCTTACTGGCACAAACCCATGAAGTCTCCACATTTATTTCTGTGCTGAAATATGAGCCACTTAGACATGTCATATCCTGCCTCATTCTTGCCTTTAATCAAGTGACTAAACTCTGAACTGGCATTTCAGGTAAAACTTTAGGCATGCAGGACATGAAGAATACATGCAATATGCCTGGGAGTCTCTGACTGGCTGGCCGTGAGTGTCTGTTGCTGGTCCTGCTAAACTTTCTCTGTCTCCAAAACAGTGACAACAAACTGTGTATTGGATACAGTCCTCAACTTGTTCTAACTTCTTTACTGTGACTGGGTGTCATCTGGGAGGACACAGGCTGCCATGGACAGAAAATATTCTAGGAATGCAATTTCGTTATCATTAAAATCTATCTCTTTCTGTTATCAGATGTGAGTGGTGTGGGGACTCAGAAGACAGATTGTCCAAAAACAATGTGTAAGCCTTTCTTCCTTAGGAAATAAAACTAATGAAATCTTTCATAAACTATATAGTGTTCCTGCAATATTTTTCCACTAAGCAAACTGGAGTTGCTCCACTGATTTCATGACAAACAAGCAGAGTAATATAAAATGTAAATTACAGAGAGTCTATTAAAGAAATTGCAGTCCTCAAATGCTAATTACAACAAAAAGAAAATTAAAAGTTTAATAAGAGTGCAATAAAAGAAGGAATTTAAATATTCTAAATGTATCCAGATATAATGCTTAATTGGCACTGAGCAAGTTTAAGTTAAGCAGCTAACAAGATAAACACTTTTGATGACAGAAAATTCGTGTGTTGGCAAATCAAAAGACTATTTTATTTGATACTTTATATGTGTTATGTGACAATTTAATTAAACATTGAAGTAATCCAGGAAAAGAATTTACTAGTAAAATAAATCAAGAATGATCAACTTCCTTTTCTTTAAAGGATCAATGCAGGGTGACATTTACCTAATTTATGTTTTATGACTCTACAGTCTTAAATTTTATGTCAAAATTAATGAGACAAAATAGATTTCTAAAGGCTATTTTTTTCACCATCACACACGCATGGTAAATCAATTCATTATCGCTGGAAATAAGCTCACATAGAGAAATATCTCTAGTTCTTGTGATGTTATTACCTTGTAATTTTTATAAAAGCATGTTGTTAAATCTGAGTGTAAGGGGTGGGGCGGAGGGGGGAAGGAAAAGCTTTCACTCCAGATCAGATTGTTAGGAAAAGTTCTGGAACATTTTGACTGATGCTTTAAGCATGCTATGTAATCTGTTGTCTTCAATTGGATCTAAAAGGAAATACTCAGAACGTGTCGTGTGATTCTGAAGCATTTTATTTTAATCAATTAAATATAAACAGTACTGATTTCTATTAGAATATTAACAGGCATAATTCTAGTAAACTCCATTAATTTCTGTTTGCTATTTTTGAAGTTTCAATTATGTGAAATGTTGTTTCTCTTGCAAATTAGACATAATTTCAGGATTGGGCTCACTGGCTTGACTTCAGGCAGACAGAACATGTGTGCATGTATTTAATTTATGGTTTGCTTATCTGTGGGTGTGCACATGTGTGTAGCTGTGGTCTGACAGCACTAGTGAAAGGCTTAAGTTGCTGTGTAGACTGGCTTAAATCAGGCATCACATGAAGAGTGTTCCCATGAATTCACAGTGTATTTTCCCTCAAGTAAATCTGACCAAGGTTGAGGTAAGGCAAGCAGAGAGATTGACTTTCCCAACCTTGGAACAGGTCAATGACAACAGTAGGTCTGCATTATGGATGTCTTTAATTGGATGAGTCCCTCAACAAAACACAGGAATGTCTACTTGAGGGAAATAACAGCTAATTTGCAAGACTGAAAGAAGATGTTGCAAATATTGGAAAGGCTATTCTACAACTGCAGGCACGTCTGGTTTTATGTCCCAAATGTTTTCTCTTGATGGCATTGCCGTGGTTTGAGCCCAGCTGGCAACAAAGAACGATGCAGCCACTCACTCACTGCACCCCCCCTCACCATGAGGGGGAAGAGAATCAGAAGAGAAAGGGCAGCCCTCGTGGGCTGAGATAAGGACAGTTTAATGCAACAACACACAGAGAGAGGAGAACGGTAACAATAACAACTCTGATACTGACGAGAGAATACAAATGAGTGATGCACAGCACAATCACTCACCACCCGGAGCAGGAACCAGAGTCACCCTGCGCCCTTCCCGGACGTGCTTCCCCCCTTGCCTGGCCAGCCCCCCAGTTATATACTAGGCGTGAGGTCAGTGGTATCAAATACCTGCTTAGCTAGTTTGGGTCAGCTATCCCCTTACCAGCTTTCTTGTGAAAATTAACTCTATCCTAGCGGAACCCAGCACAGGTATATATTTCTATTTTCATTTTTTAATGTAAAACTTGAGCAATTTTTCAAGTGGCAGGAACATCAGAAACCTGCAATTTCTACTTCTATCAAATATCAAAGAATCACAGAACGGTAGGTGTTGGAAGGGACCTCTGGAGATCATCTAGTCCAATCCCCCTGCTAACACAGTTTCACCTAGAACAGGTTGTACAGGATTGCATCCAGGTAGGTTTTGGATATCTCCAGATAAGGAGACTCCACAAAATCTCTGGGCAGCCTTTTCCAGTGCTCTCTCACCCTCATGGTGAAGAAGTTTTTCCTCATGTGAAGACAGAATGTGGTCCTAAATTCTTTTATGAAATACTGTCATTACCATTTTACTTTTCTATTTATTGAGAAAACAGGTATACTTGTTCCAGTAAAATGCACCCATATTTAAAAATGCTTAAATAACATTAAAAATGCTTAGAAACCAATGCATTTCTCCTTCAAGGGGTAATAAAAAGAAAGCATTTGTTTGCATGATTCAGGGACAGCAATCCCTATTAAATAGCACAGATACACAAGATTGACATCGACAAAAAAGTGAATTTACAGTGTAGATTACATATATGTGTGCATTACCTTATCTACAATTCGCCTTACATCATCTTAAAAACCTCCTACTTTTTTTTTGCTTATTTCTTTTAACATTATAAGAACTTCAAAGGCTTTATAGGAAATTCTGATGATGACAAGTATCTTTTTCTGAATCAAACATAAAAAAATGTTTTTACCCTGTGGTTGTTGACCTTGACCAACTACCAGAAGGCCACCCAGCTGCTCTCCTGCTCCCCCTCCTCAGCAGGATAGGAGTAGAAAATAGGATGGAAAAGCTCAAATGTTTAAGAAAAAGAGAGTGAGACAATTTACCAATTACCATCACAGGCAAAATAGGATTACATGAGGAAAATTAATTTGATTTATTGCAAATTCAAAAAAAATTAATAATTTCAGCAGTAGGAAACAAAAGTTAATAACAAATATTAAAACATTACCTTTCTTCCCTTCTTCCCAGTCCCATGTTCACCCCTTCGCTGCCCATCCCTCTCCCCTCAAGGGGCCCAGGGGTGGCCATGGGGGTTGCGCTCAGCCCATCGCAGCCCCCCTCGGCCGCTCCTCCCTCCTCACCCCTCTCCCTGCCCCAGCACGGACCCTTCCCCGGGCTGCAGCCCTTCAGGGACAACCTGCTCCCGCCTGGGCTCTCCACGGCCACAGCTCCTGCAGGAAATCTGCCCCGGCTGCGGCGTGGGGCCCTCCCCGGGCTGCAGGGTGGGTCTCTGCTCCAGCGGGGTCTCTCCAGGGCTGCAGGGGATCCCTGCTCCGGGCCTGCAGCACCTCCTGCCCTCCTCCTGCCTTGGAGTCCTTCTGCTGCTGCTCCCTCCTTGGCTTCCTCCTCCTCCGCCTGTGCCCCTTTGGCCCTTTGTGGAACCTTTTTTCCCCAGGCGCCCTGGCTTGGCTGAGGGGCTCAGCTGTGTTCTGCGGTGGGGCCGGTGGAGCCAGCTGGAACTGGCTGCAGCTGGCTGTGTCACCAGCACAGCACAGCCCCAGCGTCTCCTCATAGAGGCTGTGCTGCAACCCCCTGCCAGCAACTGGGCATAGACACTCAATACATCCCCTTAGAAACATGAAATGTAGTCTGAGATATTCATGAAACT
Organism: Steatornis caripensis; assembly: GCA_013398225.1. Taxonomy (NCBI): domain Eukaryota; kingdom Metazoa; phylum Chordata; class Aves; order Caprimulgiformes; family Steatornithidae; genus Steatornis; species Steatornis caripensis. Next base: position 50,577 of record VZSC01009405.1, read on the forward strand.
TTTCTGTAATACTTTTTAAGCATACTAATCAGGACTTCCCTCCAAGTATTTAAGTCAGCAATGAACTACGCTGTGTCAGTAACACGTTCATAGCAGATATTTGTTACTGAAAGATGAACAAACCATTGGACTCTCTGACCCGAGACAGACCTACTCTGGTTGAGTGGACTAAGCAGTATAACTAATCTTTCAATTCTTTGGTTTATATTTTATATTTCAAATAAGATCTTGGCATATTCTTCTCAGATTAGAACCAAGACATATAAACAGATAGCGTTATCAAGTGGTAGGAGAAAGAAAAAGAAAAAAAAAAGGAAAAAGACAGCAACGACTCTCTAGAATTCTTTTTAAATTCTAGTCTAATATTTTATCATCTCAAAACAATCTAATAAGGATTAAGTGATAGAGGAGATCTTGAAGTCTTAAAAATGACAGAATTTCTGTATAATGTAGTCTTTGAAGAAAAATCCATCTAAAGGAAGCTGTGTAACAAGGTACTAAATATTTCACTTTTTAAAATCCTTTCCTTTGGATGAAGGCTGAAACTAACATACGGTTGCATTTGAAATGTATCTAAAAGGTTGAAAAGATGAATAAGGGAATATGATAAATTGTGTCCTCAAATAAATATCCCATTAGTTTGCAGGAGAGATGTCCAGTACCGGAGATATTCTAGCTCAGAGAGAATATCAGACAGCACAACTTAACTGAAGTATAATATCCTGGAGAAAATGTATCTGATAGAGACTCTTTTAGTCCACAATGTTTTTTTCACAAAACACTAGGCAAATATAGCAGGATTGGTGAATGTTTATTAGAAATCTGTCCCTGATGAGTCAATGAGGAATGATGGAAAAGCAAAGCTTGTTGACTGAAGGATGCACTTTAAGATTTAGAAGTACGTATGAAGTTACATACAGTCAGTTACTAATGAAAAACTCCTGAGGCTGCAAAGCAATGATGGTAGAAGAGTTGAGAGCTACAAAAAGACAAGAATTTCATCTGTAGGCACTGACAGAATACAGGATAACATGAAGAAAAAAGGAAATTGTTTATGTCAGTTAACGTTTCCTCTTTCTTTCCTACCTCCCTCATTTGAAATATGGTGATCATCTCAGGTTATCGCTGTATGCCTTACTCTATGTAGGATGCCAAAAGAATAGACAGATACAAATTTAAATATTGAAGGAACTAAACAGTGACTCATACAAAGTCTGGTAAACATAAGGAATGGATACAGCAAAGAGTGTATACCTTAACAGACATAGATTTCTTTCTGACGAGTATATTTTAAAAATAGAATTACACAGAATCACAGAATGACAGAATGTTAGGGGTTGGAAGGGACATCCGGAGATCATCTAGTCCAATAACCCTGCCAAAACAGGTTTGCCTAGAGCAGGGTGCACAGGAACACATCCAGGCAGGTTTTGAATATCTACGGAGAAGGAGACTCCACAACATCTCTGGGCAGCCTGTTCCAGTGCTCTGTTACCCTCACAGTAAAGAAGTTCCTCCTCATGTTCAGGTGGAACTGCCTGTGTTCCAGTTTGTGCCCATTGCCCCTTGTCCTGTTGCTGGGCACCATGTGTCTGGCCTCATCCTCTTGACTCACACTATTTAGATATTTAAAAGCATTGATGAGATACCCTCTCAGCCTTCTCTTCTCCAGGCTAAACAGAACCAGGCCTCTCAGCCTTTCCTCATACAAGAGATGCTCCTGTCCCCTCATCATCTTTCTAGTCCTCTGCTGGACTCTCTCCAGTCGTTCCCTGTCTCTCTTGTACTGGGGAGCCCAGAACTGGACACAGTACTCCAGATGCGGCCTCAACAGGGCAGAGTAGAGGAGGAGGATCACCTCCCTCGACCTGCTGGCCACACTCTTCTTAATGCACCCCAGGATGCCATTGGCCTTCCTGGCCACCAGGACACATTGCTGGCTCATGGTGAACCTGCTGTCTTCCAGCACTCCCAGGTCCTTCTCTGCAGAGCTGCTCTCCAGCAGGTCAGCCCCCAACCTGTCCTGGTGCATGGGGTTATTCATCCCCAGGTGCAGGACCCTACACTTGCCCTTAATGAACGTCTTCAAGTTCCTTTCTGCCCAACTTTCCATCCTGTCCAGGTCACACTGGATGGCATCACAGCCTTCCGGTGAGTCAGCCGCTCCCCCCAGCTTTGTATCGTCAGGAAACTTGCTGAGGGTACACTCTGTCCCTTCATCCAGGTTGTTGATGAGTATGTTGAACAGGACTAGACCCAGCACCGACCCCTGGGGAACACCACGAGTCACAGACCTCCAACTAGACTCTGCACCACTGATCACAACCCACTGAGCTCTGCCATTCAGCCAGTTCCCGATGCATCTCACTGTCCACTCAACTAACCCATCCTTCCTAAGCTCACCTATGAGGATGTTGTGGGAGACAGTGTCAAAAGCCTTGCTGAAGTCGAGGTAAACAACATCAACTGTGCTCCCCACATCTACCCAGTCAGTCATGCCGTCACAGAAGGCTATCAGATTTGTCAAGCGGGATTTCCCCTTGGTGAAGCCATGCTGACTACTCCTGTTAACCTTCTTTTCCTCCACATGCTTAGAGATGACACCCAGAATGAGCTGTTCCATTACCTTTCCAGGGATGGAGATGAGACTGACTGGTCTGTAGTTTCCCGATTCCTCTGCTGTTCTTCATGACCTTTCAAAGATGACGGAGAGTGGTTTGACAGTAACATCTGCCAGCTTCCTCAGCACGCATGGATGCATCCCATTGGGGCCTATGGATTTGTGCGTGTCCCGTTTGCCTAAGTGGTCTCTACCTCAATCCTCCTCCCCAAAGGGAAAGTCTTATTTTCTCCAAACTTTCTCTCTTACCTCCAGGGACTGGGAATCCTGAGGGCCAGCCTTAGCAGTGAAGACTGAAGCAAAGAAGGCATTCAGTAATTTTCTGTATCTTCCGTCACCGAGGCACCCACCTCATTCAACAGCAGGCCCACATTTTCCCTAGTCTTCCTTTTGCTACTGATGTACCTGAAGAAGCCCTTCCTGTTGTCCCTGACCTCCCTTTCCAGACTGCCAAGTGGGCCCTGGTGTTTATGGTTGCATCCTTGCATGCTCTGACAACATTCTTATGTTCTTCCCAAGTGGCCAGTCCCTTTTTGCAGATTCTCTGAACTTCCTTCTTCCCTTTGAGTTTTTCTACAAGCTCCTTGCTCACCCATGCAGGTCTCCTGCCTCCTTTGCTTGACTTCTTACTCATAGGGATGCATCGATCCTGATCTTGGAAGAGGTGATTCTTGAATATTAACCAACTCTCTTGGTGCCCCCTCCATTCTAGAACCCTAACCCATGGGATTTCTCCAAGTAGGTCTTTGAAGAGGGCAAAGTTAAATTTCCTGAAGTCTAGGGCTCTAATCCTACTTGTTGCTCTCCTTCTTCCAAGCAGGATCCTGAACTCCACCCCACCATAGCATGGTCACTACAGCCAAGGCTTCCCCCAACCTTCACATCCCCAACCAGTCCTTCTTTGTTTGTTAGTACCAGGTGCAGCAGCACTCCTCTCCTCATTGGCTTCTCCACCCTCTGTGTCAAAAAGTTATCACCAATGCTCTGCAGGAACCTCCTGGACTGTGCATGCCTATCTGTGTTGTTTATCCAGCAAATATCAGGGTGGTTGAAATCCCCCATGAGAACCAGGGCCTGTGACAATGAAGCAATTTTCAGCTGTCTGTAGAAGGCCTTGTGAATTTCCTCTTTGTAATCAGGTGGTCTGTAGTAAACACCCACAACAGTGTCCCTCATACTAGCCTGCCACTTAATTCTTACCCAATTCTGAATTCTTACCACGTTCTTAATTCTTACTACTTGAGGAAGTAAATTGTAACAATTTCTGAAGAACATTTTCCTTCTTTCTTCTGGCTAAAAAGCAATTGACAAGATTTCTAGGTCTCATGTTAGTTTTCCAGCAAGATNTCTTGGAAGAGGTGATTCTTGAATATTAACCAACTCTCTTGGTGCCCCCTCCATTCTAGAACCCTAACCCATGGGATTTCTCCAAGTAGGTCTTTGAAGAGGGCAAAGTTAAATTTCCTGAAGTCTAGGGCTCTAATCCTACTTGTTGCTCTCCTTCTTCCAAGCAGGATCCTGAACTCCACCCCACCATAGCATGGTCACTACAGCCAAGGCTTCCCCCAACCTTCACATCCCCAACCAGTCCTTCTTTGTTTGTTAGTACCAGGTGCAGCAGCACTCCTCTCCTCATTGGCTTCTCCACCCTCTGTGTCAAAAAGTTATCACCAATGCTCTGCAGGAACCTCCTGGACTGTGCATGCCTATCTGTGTTGTTTATCCAGCAAATATCAGGGTGGTTGAAATCCCCCATGAGAACCAGGGCCTGTGACAATGAAGCAATTTTCAGCTGTCTGTAGAAGGCCTTGTGAATTTCCTCTTTGTAATCAGGTGGTCTGTAGTAAACACCCACAACAGTGTCCCTCATACTAGCCTGCCACTTAATTCTTACCCAATTCTGAATTCTTACCACGTTCTTAATTCTTACTACTTGAGGAAGTAAATTGTAACAATTTCTGAAGAACATTTTCCTTCTTTCTTCTGGCTAAAAAGCAATTGACAAGATTTCTAGGTCTCATGTTAGTTTTCCAGCAAGATTATTGCTCTTGGTTCAGAGATAACTGATGAATAATTAGTTGCTAGAACTCTCCAATTTGTCCCTGCTTTGCTAGTTAAACTGCATGATATTGTTGGATCATACTTTCAGCATTCTCTGTTTGAAATATCAGTCCAGGTCAGTGTGAAATTACCTTTTTTTTTTACAATTTGATTTCCCTACAGCTGTCGTATCTGAATGTTAATTTTGTGTAACTTGCAGGACTTTGGTAGGATTCAGGCCACTTTTTTAGGAGTATCTGAACCTGAACTTTAATCAGTTTCTCTGATTTGGAACACAAGTTTTCATCCATATTTTAACATCAAAGTTGTTTCCAAACTGCTCAGATGTGAGTGGTAAGGCAATTTGTTGCTGCTAAAGGTTGTGAAGGACCTGTGGCTTACTGTATCAGAAATGTCCAAGTCAAACAAAGAGGACATTTGGAAAAGGAGTCAGAGAAGGAGATGACCACCCACGATTTGTTTGATGTCAACACATTCAGAAAGCAAGAGATGCGTGTTTACCTCACAGACCAGAGTTGAGGTTTTCTATCCCTCCAGCTACCAAAGCATCGACTAATCAGTACAGCAGAAGGACGAGGCACAAATTTTTGAAACTCTGCAGCCAAAAATACCTATCACATGAGGAAGATAAAGAAACCATGTAGCTGGCTGAACCAAGGAGGCATGACTTTTTAACTTAATTGCTGTGCAATGTGAAGAGCCACAAGTAACTGTGTATTTAGGATCCAGCACAGAACAAGAGTCCTTTTCACTGTCTCAAATACAGAAGGAAAGGATGTGGGGAGTAGAAACCAAGTTTTTAACTTCCTGCACCATTGCCCTAATCACCAGGCATTATGTCTCTCTTCAAAATGTAAGGCTTCTATCTGATAGTGCTCTCCCCACTCTCGTATCGATAGTCCAGTGATTACACTGTGTTACTTTGAAAAGATAAAGTGATAAGAAATGAGCTTGAAATGGAGGAGACACTTTGTTCATCCTTTGAAAATGGAATTTATACTTCATCAAGTTTTTGAAAGAAAGGATTTACACATCTAACCCAGATTTGAACTTAATTGGTACGTAGAGCTAGATTCTTTGTTGGTGTAAATTGCCACCGCTTTATTCAAGAACTTCAACTTTCTATTACTCTTCTTGGAAACGGGTATTTGATGACGTGATTGTATTAGCTAATCATAGAATCATAGAATGGTAGGGGTTGGAAGGGACCTCTAGAGATGATCTAGTACAACCCCCTGCTAAAGCAGGTTAGCCTAGAGCAGGTTGCAGAGGAATGCGTCCAGGCGGGTTTTGAATATCTCCAGAGAAGGAGACTCCACAACCTCCCTGGGCAGCCTGTTCCAGTGCTCTGTTACCCTCACAGTAAAGAAGTTCCTCCTC
>VZSC01009405.1:57391-76294 GCA_013398225.1 Steatornis caripensis
CATTGACCAAGGGCAAGTCTTCATTTCTCCTTGCAAAGTTGAATCTGTGAAATCCTAGCCCTCAACAGGCCAGAGAAAACACTAAGCTGTCTTAGTACCTGCAGTTTTATCAATTAATCAGAACTTTGCCACCGTTTTTAAAGGCAATAAATTGGAACCCTGTGTATGTTGTAGCCATTCCCTATAACTCTGGGGTGTTAGGTTGTAGTTAAAAAGGAAGAAAAAAGATTAAAAGATAAAAAGTATCTCAATTTCCCTTGTAGATTGTTCTAAACTTACACTCAACTGCACTACTGAATATAGGTATACATTACCTATGTTTTTCCATTAAAGCTTAAAACATCATTAGATTTCTCATTTCAATAAGCTTTACTCTTTTTCTTTTTCATTTGCATCTCTGCTGACTTATTAAAGTTCTGTCCAGTCACTGAAATCACAGTGAGATATGAGGGTTTTTTCAGTTTTCTGATTCCACTAATCAGCAGAAGGATTCAGGAAGTAAAAGATATAAAGTAATGTAGTAATTAAATTTAGTCCTTTCTTCCTACCAAATGGAGACAGAGCAGCTTACCCCAAGGGTACTCAAAATTTTACAGTTCTGTGTTTTTGAGCTGAATAAACATATTCAGTGATTAAATAACTAGCTCCTTCTCTCAACATATGTGTGAAAAGTGACAGTCTTTGTGTCTTACAATGTGAAAACAATATCAATTCAATTGCAGTGATAAGAGGATAAAACCAGTGAAAAGAAATCCTTACCTTGTTTCCTTCACCCTTGTGCAATGAATTAATGACTTGGCATTGTGGTCTGATGACCTGGATAACTGATATTAGTTTAATCAATGTAACAACACAGATTGTGTTGAAAAATCTCCACACATCACAGATCCACACAATTACTTTTGACACTTTAAATCTCTAACAGCTCAGCAACCTATACAGGCAGATAACGGCTCTGCAGTACATTGTTTATGCACTTGAATTGGTAATGCATCTACTGGTGGAACTGAAAGCCTGGTGTCTGTGGCGTGACTACAGTCTTGCATGTAAAAGGATTAGGCACATTTTTCAGCACTTGTGTTGTCTAATTCCCTACTGGGTTAGTGTTAGCTGGTGAACATGGTGATGTCCATTAGTACTCTCAAGCCATATGCACTGTACATGTTCCCCTAAATGAACTGTGCTCAGTAAGCAGAACAGAGTCTTTCTTGCTTGGAAAGAGGACTGTATGCTGATGACAACCAAGAACTACTATGTTCTCGTCTGGCTTTTTTTTTCCCTAGCATCAGCTCCTCTGGAAAATATGTTAGGGTAAAATGTCACTCGTGGACACAGTGCTTCAGGTCAAGTCACTGTCCTTCCAGAATTTTGGAACTGGTTATCCTACTTCTTATCATTCCTCCATTGTCACGCAACAGCAGCAAAACTGTCCTGAGCAGTAGTATGACAAAGTAGGGATTCTCTTCATGGTGGCAGTTCTGTATCTCTGACAGTATGCCCTTCCTGGCCAAATGCCTGAATTATCTTTGCTGAAAGCCATAAACGGAGGAAATCCCAGGAAATTCCTTGCATCTTTCTGGTATTCTTGTTTTCTGACAAGTTGTGTTTAGCACCTGGGGTTCTTGTGGTCCTTTTTGCCACTCCGATTTCAATATGAGTTTTACTTGAGGAAAGTTTGAATAGTAATAATAATAATAATAATAATAATAATAATAATAATAATAATAATNTGTGAATTTACAAGTAAGTGAAAGAGAACATAATCTGAAGAACGGAATGGAGAAGAAGTAAGAATACATCATGTAAAAGGAAAACTGAGTTAGAGCAGAACAGTGATTCTTGGGAAAAAAAGATGTCACCTGAAGGAGAGGAGAAGGAGAAGGAGAAGGAGAAGGAGAAGGAGAAGGAGAAGGAGAAGGAGAAGGAGAGGGAGAGGGAGAAGGAGAAGGAGAAGTTCTGGGATTCCCAGTTCAAGAGAGATGGGGAACTACTACAGCAAGTCCAGTGGAAGGCTACAAAGATGATGAGGGGACCGAAGCATCTCTCTTATGAGGAAAGGCTGAGGGGCCTGGGACTGTTTGGCCTGGGACTGTTTAGCCTGGAGAAGAGAAGACCGAGAGCAGATCCGATCAATGTTTACAAATATCAAAGGGTGGGTGTCAAGAAGATGGGGCCAGATAATTTTCAGTGGTGCCCAGCAACAGGACAAGGGGCTATGGGCACAAACTGGAGCACAGGAATTTGCATCTGAAAATGAGGAAGAACTTCTTTACTGTGAGGGTAACAGAGCACTGGCACAGGCTGTCCAGGGATGTTGTGGAGTCTCCTTCTCTGGAGATATTCAAAACCCTCCTGGACGCATTCCTGTGCACCCTGCTCTAGGGGCACCTGCTTTAGCAGGGGGGTTATTGGACTAGATGATCTCCAGTGATCCCTTCCAACCCCTAACATTCTGTCATTCTGTGATTCTGGGAGAAGGAAAAAGAGAAAGATGAAAAAGAGAAAAAAGAAAAAAAGAAAAAGAAAAAAAAGAAGAAAAAGAGCTGTGTTCTGACAGTGATGCTAACTTAATGATTTCACTGGGACACATTCTAATATTACTGCAGAGGAACAAGGCATGCAGAATTTGTCTCATGTGGGTTAAGCAAAACTTACTGCATGTGGGTTAAGCAAAAGAGAGGTAACATTCATCTATCTAAGACAGACTTCACCAGGGTAAATCAAGTTGCTTAAAAATAGGCATTTAGGATCATTGGGGATGCTCTGGGGTACTGAAGACATCAGCACTCAGGTGGCAAATGCTACACAGAGCTCAGGAGAGCCACACTCTTCTCCAGGCCCAGGTGGAGGTTACCCCACAGTGCTAAAAATGGCACCAAACACTTATGTGGAGACAATCTTACTTTATTGAGCATCAAATACATACTTTGAGATAGTTTTCTATATCCTTCATTGGTCATTACAGGAAAACAGATTGTAAAAGACACTACTGAGAAAGAATACAATTTTTCCTAAAGTAGGGGCCTAAAATGGTCCAAATTCTTGCCAGTGAAAACATCCATCTCTCTCCACTAGGTATAGCGGTGGTCTAGTACAAAAAGTTAAGTTCCTGCTGATATCATACATTCCATGAGATGAATACCACCTGCTGTGCCAGCTACTAAACTGTGTACAGTTCTTAATTGTTTTTTGTTTGCTTGTTTGCTTGTTGGAAATATCTAATTACAAGAATTTCACTGAATTATGTGAAATAATACTTTGCTTTTCTAGGTGATTTACAGACTCATATTTTGTCTGCACATAGTTTAGGAACCCATATGCTGAATACCATTCTCAAAGCTGAATAGATCATTGATTTGTCCAAGAGCAGTACTGCTGATTGTCAGCTACATAGTAACATATGCTTATTAACCGCATCCTAAAATTGCACAGTATTTGTTATCTATGACAAAGAGAGTTGGACATAATATCTCCATAAGCCATGCCTTGCAGCTAAGTGGTACTTCTAAGAAACATATCCATCAATGTTGTTTATGTGACTCTGTTTTAAGAATGGCATATATCTTCACAGTGCCTTTCCCTGGAAAATAAATGTTAATTTGAGAATATTTGGTACAAAACTATTGGTGATTTACCAGAGATCTCGTAGGAAGTCAAAAACAGATTTGAAGTTTAAGTTAGGACTTCAGCTCTAGGTTAAGACAAGTGAATACAGGTGTCTTCATATGCTTTCTGTACGTAATTTACCATTTTAATCAATAGAATTATGAGTACTTTAAGTCTAGAGAGAAAATTATTCTAAATTTAACACTTACTGACAATAATCCTGTGATCTCTCTGTATTTCTGCTCAAGGGATTCAGTTCAGTTGCTCACATACAGACACCTATTGTCACTTCAGATGTTTTAGTTTATCCACAACATGTATCCAGGACTCTGGCAGATACAATACAGGAGGCCTATTAAACGCATGCATTCCTGGAGTGGGTGCTCCAGAAATCCTAGCACGTAAACAACAGGAATCATGTGAAAATCAAATACATTAGATAAGAGTAGTAAAAAGAAGCATGTGAACGTCTCCTGAAGCTGTGGGAAAAATTATCACTTGTTAAGTGTCGTGGTAAGAGGAGCTTTATTTCAAGGTGTAGGTGAGGTGGAAGTGGAAGTGGGAGGCCCTTTCACCAGTGTACAGTTGTAGGAAATCATTTTGGATGTCAGTGTAATGACAGTTTCAGCTCTGCTTTCTCCTCCCCTGCGGTCTGCCTGACTGGCCTCCTCACTGTGTTTTTCAGAAGCTGACATATCTCTGCTATGTTGTGCAGAAATTTTGCAGCCCAAGAAACATTTTCTAACATGAGTTTCATCAATGCTTTAATCTTGTAGACTCTCTCCATTGCAATAAACTCATGATTTCAAAGTAGCAAAAAAATATCTTTCATTAAATCATTCTCAAGCATCCTACTTAGGACTTGTTTTGAAATAGCATTATCTATATACTGTGAGAAAATATTAAATTTGTGGTGTGAGGAAATATTCTCATGTGTAGTCATCTTCAAAGTCACTTAAGACCTGCAGAAACAAAGAAAAAGTCATAGCAAAAATCCTTGTGACATGCTGGAGATCCAAGTGCTATTGCAAAGCGGTTTTCAGGCTTTTGTGGCTGGAGAAAGAAGAGGAACCAAACCAAAGAAAAAAAAGACACAAACCAAGAAGAGCCTCGTGATTTCAGGGGCTTGGCTCATATGATTGTGAGCTTGGCATTTACCAGCCAGTGCTTCTTCCTCTTTTCTTCTCCCTGACCCATATTCTTCTTTATTGCAGGAAACCTTAATGGCAGTGTTTACCTTAGTTGTCATACCCAGGAAAGCCCATTTTCATTTACTTGGGCTTTAAGTCAAGGAAAATATTAAGTTTCCTTTTGAAAGTGTATAGTGTTTGATTTCTATGTCCCCTTCAAAGAATAATTATCTTTTGATTGATGATACTTCGTGGTCCAGTCCTGAAAAATACCATTATTTTTCTTACTCTGATCCTATCTGTCCTCGAGTTTGGAGTGTGAGGCATTTTGTTGCTAGTCTTTTTTCCCAGCTATGGATTATATCTACACTTCTTGAGGGCTCAATACAATAGACATACAGTGCTAACTGCTAGTACAAGTACCGGCCTGTATTGTTGTGTTTTGTTCCCCTAAGATAACAGGAGATCAAGTCTTTGAAGTGTCTCATATGGAGGAGGAAGGAATAAATACACAGAGAGTAAATATTTCTTTAGTTATTATTGCCTTGGTAAAACAGATTATAAAAGACCTCAAATGCTACGACTTACAGCTCTACTTACTGCTTGTGTTACAGTAGGATCCAACCAGAAGATCCAATTAAACAAGGTGAGTTCCACTGTCTTGGTTGCTAGATGAACATTAATTGGGGACAGCTCCATGCACAGAAATTTAAAATCGAAATAGAAAAGAATTGAGGGAACTGGATAATTATTTTTAACAAATGAGGAATAAATCCTTACAGAGTTCATGTTCACCTATAAGAGATTGTGGAATCAGTCAAAAGAGGAAGTTAACAAGTAGGCAGAAGAGAGAGTTTCCGAGTTCTTCTAAAGATAAACTGAGCTATAGGGAGTTCAAGTTAAGTAGAAAAAAAAGGCAAAATCAAAGACCTGCAAGCGGGAAAGAGAAGAACCAGGGTTATCAGGGAAACCTGGCTTGAGCCACAAGACATGAACAACACGGAATGAAAAAGAACTGTGAAGTTTCACTACACACTGACCATTTCTGGATATTCCAAACTGAACAGACAGATCTAAACCTTGTGTGTGCTGTCCATTACTGCACTGGACACTACCTTACAGAGAATATAAAATTTATTTCAAAGCCATACCCATAAAGTTCAAATATTTTGTCATGATATATTGACATAACATTACAAATATTGATCTAAGCTGAAAACAAAATTGTAAATTACCTTAAAGGACAATAAACATTGATACTAACTTTGGAAAAAACCCAATGTTTATTACACAGAAATGTGAAACAAAGTCTTGTCCAGCAACCAAAATATTTCATGTATTGTCATTTTCAATTTGTTCCACATTTTATAACATAATAAGAGATAATGCAAATGTGAACAGATATATTAGAAAGACAAATCAGAAAGTAAAATAAAAGGAAGTAAGATATGGATGTCAATACACTGCCATTTTAGAAAAATATTAGGGTTTTTTTAGGATCTAAAGTACCATTTACTTATGGTACATGTAAATAATAGAAATAAATCTTTAACTGTACGTATGTCTGCTGGTAATTAGGAGTTATTTTCACAGGAATGTTATAGTACTACCTACTTGAAAGGCCTTTGTGAGTTTTGTCATCCTCAGTAATAGTAATAACTGTTTATTACTTGAGCACTTTAATCTATAAAGCTAGGAGATGAATCTTATCCTTGCACTATATTTCTATAATGTCTAATAAAACAGGTCCTGAGCTCAGTTTGGTTTACTGCTGTGTGATTCTTTTTTTCTTTTCTTTTTCCCAGCAGACCTGGAGATTCAGATTAGAAGCATAGAATAAAGCCAGAGTCGCTGTAGTAGTAAAGATCCTGCAGTGATACCTCCACATCCTTGTGTGACTTTTGCAAGAAAAATATGAGTCAAAATAAGACATAACATGCAACTGCCAGCTGACTTAGCAGACCTGGGTCTGAAAACACACAAGGATAAAAACTATGAAGAAAGGTGTTATTTTTACTGACATTCTTCATTTTTCAGTTAGACACTGTTTGCAAAGTGTTTTCTTATGCTTGGATGATCAGCACTAAATAAATTGAAGGTAAAATGTACTGGATAAGTGTTATTAGTAAAAGTATGGATTGCTAGCTAAAGTGATGTTTCATGGTACAACACAAAAAAACAAAGTAAACCAAAACTCTTGAGGTAGAAACTGGTTTGCATTGAAAAGTCAATGGGAATTGATTTTAATATGAACTATATTTGTTTCATATTGCTAGCTACATAAAATATTTTAATAGTTTCAAAAGAATAATGTGACAAAGAGGATTGTAGAGGTTTTTTGGACTAACTAAAAGGTTTTTTAAAAAAACAATCACAGAGCTTTCAAAGACACAAGGCTTTTTATCTATTAAAACACATATATCAAAATGTTGATTCTACTTATGGTGGTATTTAATTGAAATTTAAACTACATCAAAGAGTCTATTAAGATACGAGATTAAGTGTGTGGACTATCTCCTTCAATGTCAATGACTGTTTTTTTCAGCCACTCTGAGAATCTGTTTCCAGAAATCAGGAGAATCAGGACCTGCCAATCAGAGCCTAGAGTTCGGAAGCATCTCTATCTGGCTTGGTTGCTAATGGAAAATCTTTTTCTTTCTGGTTAAAATGGCTATAATTACTATTTTTCTACTCACAGCCATTTATAATAATAAAAAGGGAGAAATTAGCATATCATCAAAGCAATGTGTGAATGTGAGTAAATGAGTATGTATATTTAATGGTTTTAGATAAAAGTATTAAAAGCTTTTACTCTCTAGTGTGCACCATATGTCCTGGCGTGATTCTGGCCATGCAGGCAATACCCTGTTCTCACCACACTGGGTCAATGATGTGTACATCCCTGCATGAAAGTACATGCACATTTACACAGAATTGTCCACACAATTCAGTAAGAAATAATTGTTAGAAACTTCCCTATGGAAGGATAAGCTTTGCTGTTTATCTTATTTAAAATGCACTTTAATCAAAACTCATTTGGGGGAATTGTATGTTTGTAAGTAAAAGTAGATTAGCATAATTTAATCAGCCTGTATCTGCTGAACTCTCTTGTCATCTCCTCAAAGACTTAACAGCGCACTTCTTTTGCCTGACCTTTGCTCACTCTGGCAATAATCTCTGAGAATATTCCAGACACATTTCTATATAAGACTTGTTAGGAATCAAGTAACTTTTAGAACTGGAAACAGAAATAAACTAATAGAAAATCTTGCCAGTTTAAATGCAGAAGTCTCCCTGGTTTTGCATTTTGCATCATAACCATTAGTACTAACTGGCAATAGTTCTTAAAAAGAAAGGTAAACTAGATAGATTTCCGTAGTTAAGAGGTTCTTCGTGTTAATAGGAGCTATTGCAGCGCTCAGTTAAACCAACAGAATGATTGTTTTTGTTATGATGCATATAAAGGAGATACTCCATGTTAGTGATGATAAAAAACCCTTTTTTTTCTTTTTCCCAGTAAGAAATGGTTCTGTCTTTGATTAAAGGCTCATATTGCCTCATACTGGGTCTGTAGCATTAACCATTTGTGAGTGATATAAGAAAAAGGTACAAGAATAGAACAAGAATATTGCAATAATTTCTAGAATATTTTCCCAGCACAATGACTGGTGATTCAGAGGCTTCCTTAACCAAAGAGTTTTATTCTTATTTAATAGCCTGTGATAGATATTTATATAATTAATTTGTCTAATCCCTGTCAAAAAGTTCTTTATATTAAGAATCCATTAATGCTAAATTTTGTCTTCTCCAAATTTTCCATTTTTCCCAGTTTTGCTTCCTCCATGCCAGATCTGATTTTACAGACCTCTATTAAATTATTTCTGTGCCCCTTCTTCCCCTGTTTCCAGCAGTTGTTTTCCACGCGGAAGACTCTTGGTCCTGTGATCTGTTCCTTATGCAGGGCTAGTATGAGAATTCTTTCTCCACAATAAAATGGTTCAAATTTTGTTTTAATATTTCTGTTCAAAATGTAACTCTTTCTAATAGAAATAGGGCCATATTCTGCTGTAGATACATCCACAAAATTCCTGTTGACAAGTGTAGGAGTTTTCCATTAAAAAATCCTGAGAGTTGTAGTGTGTGTCTGTACACAGCCCATCACACAGCCCAGAGAGACACACACTTTTATTGTGGCTAGATGTCTTTCATGTTTATGCTAGATAGATATTTTTTGTGCAGCTAAATTTGTCAAAATTAACTAAAACTTTTATTTATAGTAGTGTAAATACTGATTACACCTTCAAGCAATGCAAACAGAGCTCTTGCTGACTAGTAACAGGACTCTGATATGGGAGCAATGCGTCTGCACATCATATTCTTCTGAATGCAAGTAATTTCTTTTCCTACAGTAACCCAAATATATAGTTTGTTACTGAAGAGACTAGAGAAAATGGAGAGGAGTTCTGGGTCTTGTAATCTATGTTTCTGTCTCACTGAAAACAAGCAAAATATACACAAATAGATAAAAGCATGGATGATTTCCTAATGTATGGGTTTTTGGAATCCTGTTAGATTAATTACATGTTACATTAACATTCATTCATGCAATTAACATTCTGTTATATGAATGAATAATAATTACTGTTTACAGATTAATGGAGTTCTGCTTTAGCAGGAGGGTTGGACTAGATGTTCTCCAGAGGTCCCTTCCAACCCCTACCAATCTGTGATTCTGTGAGTCTGTTAGTTATGGAGATGCTTTTAGTCACATTTGGAGATAGTCAGCATAACTTTTTTCACTTCTTTCTGATCAGTAGTTTTGACAATTTCAGATTCATGGGTGCTGCTGAAATCCATGTAATGTCGTTGTTCAAAATGAGATTGCAATGTGCTTTGTGTTAGTCTGCAGCGTAAACCAATCCAAGAGCTAATGAAGAAGGCAACAACTTACTTGTTAAGAGTTATAACTCAGCATAAGAACCTGATCTAAAGTTGTTGAGCACAGAAACAGAGGGATTCTGGCAGTCATGAAGGCTCTTCATCAAGGTCTTCATGTTATTTATTGATTGGCACAAAGCCAAAGCTACAAACAGAATTAAAAGACTGAAGTTAATAAATCTGAGCCATCTTAGGTAAGCTTGTATCAGCCAGTCCAAGCGGAAAAATAACCTGCACAGAAGGTGTCACTCTAAAGTGGGAACTGCCTTTTCCCTGTTCTTTTATTAAACTTGTCCAACATCAAAAAGTCAACAGGAACATAGAGGGTTAAACTCAGCTAAGGGCTAACCATCCACACAGTCACTCTTTCTCTCCCTCTCCTCAACAGGACAAGAGATAAAATAGGATGGAAAAGTTAATGGGTTGAGAGAAAGACAGGGAGATCACTTACAAGTTACCATCATGGGCAAAACAGGTTTACCTAGGTAAAATTAATTTAATTTTGCAAATTAAAAAAAAAAAATTAATAATCACAAAAAGCAAACATTAAAACAACACCTTCCTCCACCCTTTTCCAGTCCCACATTCACCTCTTCACTGCCCACCCTCTCCTCCTGAGGGGCACAGGGGTGGCCATGGGGGTTGCGCTCTGTCCATGGCAGCCCCCCTAGGCCGCTCCTCCTTCCTCACCCCTCTCCCTGCCCCAGCGCGGGCCCTTCCCCGGGCTGCAGCTCTTCAGGGACTTCTTAAAATGTTCAGGTAAGTTCTCTGGCACTGGGAAAGAACCGACACTGATGTTAGTGAAATATTCAGTTTAATCTTGTTACACTATATTGAGTCTATTATGTCTTGATAGGTGGCACTAAGTACTATTAGCAGGGTGATTGAACATCAGAGAATGAAGAATTGTACTGAAACATCTGTTTTTCAGGTATCCAATTAATATGAATAGTCATTAGCAGGGCAGTTCTTAAAAAGATACAGAAAAAGGTCAGAATTTTTCCTGATATAACCATATTCCATTGTGATAAACCCAGTCAATGAAATAAAACTCTTGACTTTTCATTTAGGAACAACCAGGACTTTATGATTCAGGGAGTCTGACTAATGAGACATGTAGATTTCACACTAAAAGTCATTGGTTTAATTTATCCTAAGTCTGCAGTCCAAGTAAATTAATTACTTGGTAGTGGACAGTGCAAAAGGAAGTGCTGGTTTCAAATGAACGTGGACCACCAAAGTTATTTTTGTCTTCACACCTAGTGACAGATTTGCTACTCAGTTTTCTTTTTTACTACAATTTATGCAGAAACATGAGCGAGTAATATCTCACCTTGTATCAGCGAGCAGAACACTTGAAGGTTAGAGCAGGGAAAAAGTAAATAGGTGCCAAATTTCTCAGTTTGCCAAGTTTCTCATGTTGTCAAGTTTTCCTAAATCCAATGTAGTACATGAGCAAGAGTTAATTGGACTTTGAAACAGCAGAGAACAGTCCTGTTGGAGAATTTATACCCAAAGTTAGCCACTTAAGGTTACCTCTAAGGTCATCAAAATGTCTAATTAAGAGCTTACTATCCCATAGTTAGATCCTTTTACCTAACACTGAAGGATTTCAAATAAAATTTAAAAGTTTGAAAAGAGAGATGAAAAATAGAACTATGATTTGTTCTTGATTAAAATATAGAACCCATCCTTCTGTTATTATTTCACAGCAAGTGTACTTTATGGCACCAGAAAAGAAACAAGGGAAGCAGAACCCGCTAACATTTGCAATCCCAATCTATTTGAAGTCATATACACAGGATAACATATTTTAGTGCTTGTTTTTTTTAATGATTGAAGAAGATTCTTAGCTATTCATAAAATTGTTTGGAAACATGGTAATATCTCTTCTCAGGGAAGATCTCAATTTCTTCACTTCTGCTCTGGGATGAATTAAGTTGATCCAATGTAAAAAAAATCCTAAAAATATATTAAAACTCTAAGAAGTCTTGAATCTATCCAAAGCATAATTTATCATGATATTAGTTCATATTCCAATGTAAATTTGCATGAAAGACATTATTAGATATGTCTTTAATTTTAGTAGCGGAATAACTTGAGCATCCAAAGAGTTAGTTTCTTTTTACATTTTTTGGCATAGGTACATCTCTTGGCAGAAAGGATGTGCTACATTCACGGATACAGAGAGAAAGAATAAGCAGCACACAAAAAGGCACAGGAAGGACTCTATGCCTCGTACTAAGGCTACTGATTTTTTTGGCAAATTCTGAGTTTTGGATCTTGTTCCTTCAGTACAACACAGTTCACATTAAAGAGTTCTTGGGCCAGAAAGTAGATGTCAAATTTGGATCCAAGACCAAAACCCAGCTGAGTGTCCCAGCTACCAAGTCAGCTAGAATGTTGAACATTTTGTCATGATGCCTTTTTGTACCATGCCTCAACATGAACTTCAGGAAGAGAGTGCAGAATCCGTGTAGAATATGCTGAGATACCATAGTTCCCATGGGACTAAGACAGAAGCAAGATGTATCTAATAATTAACAAAACAGCTCTAGATTTCTTCAGACATACTTTCCAGACACAGAAGAAAATTTCAAGCTAAGCAAGAAGAGACTTTAAGACATGATTTTAGATGACCAAAGTTGTTGTTAGATAACAGTTGCATCACAGTATAAATAATAATTTTATATGACAAAGGTAAATATATACCATGACAATAGGAATGCTTTCTAGCTCCAGGGACTGTGTGACCTGACTAATATGCCAGTTCCATGTCAAAATGATATGTGAATGCTGGCCATCTACCTCCTTTCCCCTCTTCCCTCTTTTATTATATGTTTTTCATACTAGCAAAGCATGGGCATATGGGCTGACCTGTAAGTCTCCCAGACAAGATTATGGAGAGACTTGGATTACTGGGGTATTATGTAATGTGTCTGCTCCACATTACAATTATACTAAAAGCTTACATGAGAAGTCATACCTTTTTGTAGCTGTCCAAGGATATCGATTTCTCTCTTGGATTAATCTCACAAATGACACAAAACAAGTTCCTTTCCATCATTCTCTGTCCCAGTATTGCTGACTGTTGTTAATTTCTTTCAAGCAAATCACAAAATTCTAAGGCTGAATCGTTAAGATGCTGGAGTCTTCACTTCATACTCGGGTAGAGCATTGGCAAATGATGAAAATTAGAGAAATTTAATGCTGTTATGCTGTATTTACTCTGTTGCATGTTGCACTAGGACTTTTTCTGTAAATTGAATTGAGAAGTAAAACAAATACAGTCAAGATACTATCAATCCCTTAGAAGATACTGACTATAAAGAACAATGTTTGTACTTAAAATAGAAGATACAAAACTTCATTTCCCCTCCCGTTATCTATATGCAGGTGGTCTTTTCTTTTTTAAAGTGAGAACAAGATAAACAAGATAAACAGTGAAAACCAATTTCAAGAAACCTTCTTTAACTATGAAAATGAAATAAAAAAGGAAGTTACATTCTGTGTTGTTTCCTCATATTGCTGAACTCTAACAGCCACTACAAAAAAGAGCGTTGCAAAAGGGGTATGGTGTCTCATATTAAAGTGTGACTTCTACTATCGGTTTATTCATGGCATATGATGACAAGAAGCATCAGGTGACAACGATTGGCTTGTACAGAAAAAAAATAATCCACAGAACAGGCAGAGACAAATAGTTGGGCCAAGTGTAATGAACAACCTATCTTTTTAGCCTGATTCTGAAGTCATCCCTCCATTGATTTGACTTAATCTGGTTAATAATTTCCTCTACGTTTTTTCCCAATCTGACACATAACTCCATGTATGATAGACTCCGTGTTTCCCAGAACTGGGAAATATGGTCCAGATCTGTGCCTGAAGTGATTTTTTGCCCTAGCTCATCCTCAGGAAGGAAGGACCATCAAACCTGTATCAGTTTAAGCATGTGCTTTTACCCCACAAAGATCAAAAGGACTTGACCACTTGGAAATAGAACTGGAATGTACGTGAAATAAGCACAATCTTAGATGTTTTGTGGTATTAAAGAATGGTGAGCACAAAAGTCCTGTGGACTTCATTCCTCAAAAAAACCCTGTACTGCAACAAGTGTTTCCTCATCATGTTAATGCAATCAGTGTTCTAGTAGGTGCTAATGAACGTTAGTCCTACAATCCTCAGTCTGTCAACAGCACAACAGCTATTTATCTCAGCCCAAAACAATAATCTCATGGTTGGCAATTTCTCAGATTTTTGTCTGTAAGGTATGATAATATTATTTCTATACCCTGCAATGGTATTTTAAGGTAATCATATTAAAGATTTGGCACTCTATAATGTTAGTCCACATATGGATTTTGAATAAATATTGCAATGACTAGCACAAAATTTGGCATTTATAGCATTTTTGTTAGGGTTCTGAGAGCACTCACATGTTACATCTAGAGCCTCTCTATTTCCCCAGTTCTGCCTATGGCTCTGGACCCCATTTCAGCCCTGCTGGCCTGCCAGTCCTGCCTCAGTGACACCATAGTACATTGGTGTCCAGCTCTGCCAGAACCCTGCACTGTCTGGCCACGGAACCTACCAGGCCAGTCCCATCAACTTTCGTTCTGCCCTCACCTTGACCTGTCCCCATCTCCTGAGAGGTGCTAAAGCCCAGGGCTGGTGCTGTCCCTTGACATCCCTGGTGTCCCCTGGTCTACGCTGTTCCTGGCTGGGGTGCTGGGATTGGCCATGTCACCCTGGGAGAGTCTCCACAGCCCCTGGTCCCAGGAAACTGACAACCTCCATAGCACCCTGACACTTCTGGAGTTATACCACAAATACAATAAATGATCAAACTTCATTCAAAAATAAATCCATTTAAAAATAAATAGTCTCTAAGTTATGTAAATGATGATAGTTAACTATCTTCCACAGTTGTCTTGATCGACCCTTTTATTTTTGATGAAGATGTTAAAGTTAGGCATGTTGGTGCTTCTGAAAAGGAGTATTAAATCAATTTCTGGGCAGCATTCTTCTGCATTGTGCTTTACACTATGACCAAAAGCAATGACGCAAGCCTCTGCCTCCATGAACTAATGATTGTCTCATGGAGCACAGGAATGCTGAAGCCTTGTTCTCTTGGGAACGAATAGTGCTATTGGACTCACCAAATCCTGATGCATCACGACATTGGATTCCATATCACAGTGATGGAATTCATAACATCTCTCTCCAGAGAGGATTTTTTTGATGTCTAGCAAAGCTTGAGTTTGTGTGATTTCCTGTCATATGATATTGTGGAAAGAGAAGATGTGTTAATAGCCTCTTTTCTCTTTGAAGTACCTATTAGGTGCTATGTAAGAAACACTAAGGTTCACTTCAGGAACTATATTGAAGATCTTAGTCAAAGGTCTTATTGGTTGGACATGAAAACACTATTCAAATGACATTTAGAGTAAACATGCAGAAATATGCACAAAACCTGTATAATTGCACAAGCGTCACTTCTTTGAGAAACATCATGAAATAGATGAACAAGGATCTCATCTTGGAAACATTAGGAGGACTCAAGGTATTTCTCCCAGTATTCTTCTTTCCGTTTTGGTAGATTGCTTCATTTCTTTGCTAAAAAACTATGAATATTCTTGCAGATTTGCAGGAATCCACCTTTCTGCAACACATCAAACAGCATGACCCTTGCAAAAGCAGGATGAGGCTGCAATGCAGGCAGAATGCAGGGAAGAGCACCAGAAATCACAGCACCATAGAATCATAGAATACCAGGTTGGAAAGATTTTAAGGATTACATGGTCAAACCTTTCTCACAAAAAGTTGTATAGTAGTGTGTTTGGTCTGTGTGGCGGGGCTTAGGTAACAGGGGAAGGGGCTACATGGGCAGGTGGCCCCTGTCAGAAGCTGCTCGAAGCTTCCCCCAGCTCCAAGTCACACCCCTGCGCTCCCACCCCCCTCCCCCCGGCCTCAGGCTGAGGCCTGGCCATTTAGAGACAAAAGATGCACCTCTGTGATAAGGTATTTAAGGAGGGGACAAAGGAGCGGTCCTTGAGACCTGCGGCAGAGGAAGGAGGGGGAGGTGAGGGAAACACCTAAGCAGATGCCGGGAGTCAGTGAGGAAGGAGGTGGGGGAGGGCGCACAGGAGATTCCCCTGCAGCCTGCGGGGAGAGGGCAGGCTGTGCCCCTGCAGCCCACCGAGGATCGCGGTGGAACAGCCCGTGAAGGACCACGGCAAGGCAGAGATGGACTTGGAGGACACCACACCAGGGGAGGTGCCTGCCACTGAAGAAAGCCGGGACTCTGGGCAGCCCGTGCTAGGTCAGTGTGTTCCTGATGGGCTGCACCGTGTGGGAAGGACTCACGTCAGAGGGGTTCATGAGGGACTGTCTGCCGTGGGAGGGACCCCGTGCTGGAGCTGGGGAAGCGTGTGAGGAGCCCTCCCTGCCTGAGGAGGAAGGATTTGCAGAGACAATCTTTGGTGAACTGACTGCACCCCCCATTCCCTGTCTCCCTGCGCTGCTGAGGGGGGAGGAGGGAGAGACATTGGGAGTGAGGGGACTGAGCCTGGGAAGGAGGGAGGGGTGGTGGGGGCAGAAGGGTATTTATTTGTGTTTTAAGATCTGGCTTTTTGTGTCTCCTTATCCTACTCTGTTTTGATTGATAACTGATTAAATTGGATTTTTTCCCCAAGTTGAGTCTGGTTTTGCCCTTGACCATAACTGGTGAGTGAACCCTCCCTGTCCTTGTCTCGAGGCACCAGGTTTCCTTACATTTTCTCCTCACCCCGATGTAGGTGGGGAGGAGGGAGTGAGTGGCTGCGTGGTTCATTGTTGCCGTCTGGGCTCAAACCATGACAAGTAGTGAACAGCAGTCAAAAGCTCAGATCAGAATTGCTGATTCCATGATTTCACTTCAAAGGCACTAGTTCAGGCTCTCAAGTAAGTACTTTAAACATCTGGTAGCTCTAAAAAAGAGTAAGCAAGCTCAGTAGACCCTTTTGTGAAAGTTCTTAAAAATGTAACTAGGTTATTTTAAAATGCTACCCAAGTTTTATGATTTCCTGTAACTGTGTTGAAATGACAAACTAAAAGAAACAAATGAATAAATAAAACCAAAACCAAATTCTGTTTTCATTTTACTTACCCAGTTTGTTTCACAATAGCAGAAACCTGAGATTTTATGTCAAATGCCAGACAATTTTTTGTATGACTATGGGATGACTGACCTGACTCTAATGGTGCATATGTGGCACTGATACAATTTTGTATTTTCCCTTGTGAGGTGAATCTGAATGATTCACAAGCACATGCCTACAGTTCAGATGGATTCTTAGATAAGTTATTTGTTTATCTGAATCCAGTATTTCTTGTCCACAGTGAGCATTTTTGAATGTAAAACTCTAACCAGAACAATGTCTGTAGATACTTGGAAATTTCCAGTTGCTCCAAGGGATAAATTCTGCCAATGACATTTTAGATCAGCATTTGAGCCAGTACTTCGGTGGCATGTAACTGTGAACCCTTGAGCTAATATCTCCTGGAAATAATACTTCCAAGAACAGTATTTTTTCTTACTTTCATCTCCTCAGACTGCCTGCAGCAATGGCTGACTCTGTTATCGATTAGTAAGCTGAACTCCAATGAAGCTGAAGTAATGGACACTCAGTTGAATCTGTTTGGGGTCAGTGCTGAATTTCACTTATTACTGTAGTGAAAGCGTATTCTCTTACCGTATTCATTGCTCCGATGCTGTATGTTAGAGCTGATTGGGTACTGAAACCTTCTGGAAAGAATCCAGTTCTAAATTAATCTACTAAATAAATAAGTTGGACATAGATAAAATTACTGTCCAACAATACAGTGATAAGTTTCCATTTGATATGCAGTCCTCTTTACAGTACAGCATGTAGTTTTTATCTTAAAGGATAATTAGGGAGAAGTTCTCAGTTTCACTTTAATTCAGTTTAAACAATGCTTTTGTTTCAAAGTGGATTGCATTGCAGGAGATATTATTGTTAAAAACAATGTTTTCTGATATCCATTGACAAGAGCTCTTGTAGCATAAGAGACTGGTATTTTGAAATAACTTTTTTTTTTCCCCACAGATTTTCAAAATTTATATTTTGCATTATAAGTCTCTCCTTAACGAGGTATGCTGTCAAGAAAACTACTAAAAAAGGCGTATTGAAAGGCCACAACCCAGCTGTCAGGAAAACAAGGGCAAGTTACTTATCTGCTACTGAGTTTAGGCAGTGTCTTGCTTTTTATTATACTAGTATCTCAAAGGCAAAGATTTTGATCCAATAAGGCACGTAACAATGTATTTAAGTCCTCAAATAAGCATGTGGGGAACTAGAATTGATTTGAATATTAAATCACTGCTGAATTCTGGACCTCTATGTGGGAAGGAATATTTTCCTTTCTACTTCTCCACTTTTCTAGTCTCCACTGAAGGAATGCAAATTTTTTTATTTTGTGTTTCTTTATTGATTGCATATGGTAAACTGCAGATAGTTCTGGAGTTGTACCTTCACAGCCAGAGATTTCTAATGACAAAGTCTTCAATCTGGGGAACACAGCTGCTCCCATGCCAATTTCTGTGCCATCACACTGCTTTCTGAACATTCCCGCTGTTCTTCAAGTTATCATCAGTTGATGAGCATTCACTCACTTATGAAGTTCTTATGGAAGTGAGTGAAGGGCTTGTTCACAACTTTCCTTATAACACACATTTTGAGTTTTGTACTGCCTAGAAGCCCATGCTGTGGAATAAGGTTACCATTGGAGTGGAGATCATACAAAATGTGAACAAAGGCAGACTTCTCTGGTTAAGAAATCTCACAACCTAAATGCGTCTCATCAGTAGAGATAGAATGGAGAGCCCGAGAAAGCCAGGATTATTTCTTGGCATGCCGAGCAGTGATCTCAGCACAACAGCAACTTCTTATTTATTTATTTTCTGTCACAATAAAAAGAAATTTTAAGGACATTAAGGAAAAAGTAATTAGTTTTGCAAAAACAAGTGTACCTTCTTCCACCTCAGTGTATGAAGACACATTTCAAAGGTGGATTTTGAGGCAATGTAATGGGAGTCATCATAAGATATATGTTTACCCAGCACATTATTATGTCCATTTGAGTGGTTTGTTTAATCAAAAATCCTTTTTACTTATTCTTTATACTTACAAGTATAATATATAGCACCCTGACACTTCTGGAGTTATAC
>VZSC01009405.1:86290-110731 GCA_013398225.1 Steatornis caripensis
AATACTGAAAATTTCCTATGCTTGTTTTAAATTTAAGCCATAAAGCTGTAACAGTAGTTCAATGTTTTTCTAAACACCTCTTAGAATCATAGAATAGTTTGGGTTGGAAAGGATCTTTAAAGGTCATCTGCTATGGATTGAGCCGTCTCCAGAGCAGCTCCCATAGGCGACTGACTTCTCCTATACTCCTGGATTTTGGAAAACAAAACAAAACAAAACAAAAATTTAAGGCTTTTTGCAGCTGGCATTTTACTTGGAAACTAAAGAAAATATATTTTTCAGGCATTCAGTCTTTTCAACACACAATGTATGCACTTGCTGCACTGCATTCAAAGCTAGAAAGAGAGGCACACTGAGTCAGAACAACTTGGCCAAAGGCTTGCTTTAATGTTTGTCTAGTAAAATGAGATGACCTTAATTCCCAAAAATGAGCTATTGAATTTCACTTGATTAACTTTTATTTAGTATTATAAAATCTGATGAGTCCTATTGATTTTTAAATCTATAAATCTATCCCTTTAATTCCTCATATTATGTACTTTAGGTATTGATTGCTATTGTTAAAAGGTTTTATAGCTGTAGAAACTGATTCTTAAGATTAATTTGATATATTTGATGACAATCATAACATTCGGTAATATCAGTATCTCATTAATTGACTGACTACTATGTTCCTTTACTTGGGCTAAGATAAATAACCTGACAAATGCAATATATAAAATAAGTTTTAACTTTCTTGCATACTATTCAGTCTATTTGGGGCAAGTGGTCTTTTTTAATTTTCCCCTTTGATAGGGGTAAATCAAAGTACTAAAGCCATATTTTAAACACCCTCGGGAGATGTAGGACCTGATAAGATGCATCCCTGGGTTATGAGCGAGGTAGCACATGGAGATGCTAAGCCACTCTCCATCATATTTCAAAAGTTCTGGCAGTCAGGTGAAGTCCCCAGTGACTGGAAAAAGGGAAACATCACATCCATTTTGAAAAATGGTAAAAGGGAGGAGTCTGGAAACTACTGACCAGCCAGCCTAACCTTTGTTCATGGTTAAGATCATGGAATGGATCCTCCTGGAAGACGTGCTGGAACATACAGAAGATGAGAAAGTGACTAAAGACAGCCAACATGGTAACATCAATGGCAACTCATGCATGAATAATCTGGTGGCCTTCTACGATGGAGTGACTGCATCAGTGGGCCAGGGAAGAGTTATGGATGTCCTTTGGACATCTGTAAAGCCTTTGATACGGTCCCCCAAATTATTCTTGCTGCTGAATTGGAGAGATATGGGTTTGATGGATGGACTGTTAGATGGATAAGGAATTGGCTGGATGGCCACATCCAAAAAGCCGCAGTCAGCAGCTCGATGTCTGGATGGAGTGGTGTCTCTAGGGGTCCGTATTGAGACTGCTAGTGTTTAATATGTTCATCAATGACATAGACAGTGGGATTGAGTGCACCCTCAGCAACTTTGCTGATAACACCAAGTTCAGTGGTGCAGTTGAAGAGATCACAAGTAAGTACTAAAATCTGCCACAGATATGGTGGTACACTAAATAACTACAAAATTCTGATTTTTCCTTTTGAAAATCCAGCTAGCAGACACTGACTCATACTGATATTTACTATTTTTCATTTTAATCTGATCCATCTGATTCTAATTATAAAATAGTTTTCTTCCCTTTTCACTCTTGGAAGTGCAGCGTTGAACCAAGGACCATAATGAGACCAGAGTTTATTCATCGTCTTTGTTTCCTGAAAATGAATATGAAAACTTTGAGGTGTTGTAGTTCCTTTCCTGAATCTGTACAAGAACGTACAAAGAACCACACACTATGAGGTTTGTTTTTTTTTTAAAAAAGGATTGTTTTAAATAGTTCATTTTGCATTTAATTAACAGCATTAGAGGTAAGATGCTCTTCCAGACTCAAGTTAACAATAAAGCTGTAATGTAGCTATTGGAGGTATACCTTTATCACTTTTGGGGGAACACCAATCAAAAGCAATTTCTCATTACTTTTTCCTGGTCAGATAAAATTATATTCTATTAGTCTTACATTTTACATATAAAACACAGAAAGTCATTACTATGAGTGAGTGCTTATTTGAAACCATTACTCCAACATTTTCCTTTCAACTGCTAAGAGGTAAAATACTGCCATTACTTTGGCAAAGCAAAAGTGGTAGACATATTTTTTCTGTTAATGAGATGGGGATGATTAGATAGATCAAAAGATAACCAAGGTATATCAAAGTTACTCAGGTCCTAATTCAGCAGAACCCACAACTAATGAAGCATGACCAGAAATACCATGTGTCTCACTTTTAGGGATGACCCTTAACTCTTTTGATGGAAAATTGATTGATTGCTGTTAGAGTGGAAACAAGCACTTTCATCGTGACCGTTGCTAATATGTAAATTTTAGATAGAATTTGAATAGTCTCATTATTTCCAGTGATTAATATTTAGTTTTAGATGTCGTTCATCTCTTACTCTTCATGTGTTTGGGTTTTTCTGTGTTTCTTGTGTGTTTTTTTACCTCAACAACAATCTTTCAGAAAAAAAGAGGTAAATGAACACTGTTAATTGCACACTTTCCCACAATAATTTGCAGTAGAAATCTCACAAGAATAACTACTTCCTCTCCCCAGTCTGATTTCTGACACTTCCAACCCAGAATTAAAAAGAATGCAGGCAAATTCTTATGATATACACATTGACAATGCTTGGTTTATGCCTCAGTTCACTGGCTGGCTCACTAGAGACAAACAGCTCTTTCCTTCTACCAGCTCATGAAATTATTCCCCTGGGTCTGTGATCTAATGTTGCAAGTTATTGGTGGAGGTGCATAGGAGCTGATTTTCCCCGTGTATGATCGATTTTTTTTCAGATTTCATGAAATGTCTGTTCCTCATTGCGATAAAATTAAAATTCTTCACATACCATATTGAAGAGTAAAGAAGGATTTTTCCTTCCAGGATGATTTTAGAGTCTTACTTTGAATATGAAGGACCTCTGTATTCCTGAGTCAGGAAAGGGCTTGAATATAAACTTCCAATTCTGTATTTATGTATTTACGTATTGGTAATCAATTAGAAAAAGACAAATACACATGCACTCTTTCCCCTACAAATGCACATATTACCTGATTACATCCTTGATATATTTTACAGCACAGTTTTGGTTCTAAAGAGCTAGTACTTTATTTTTGCTTATGGTTAGATGTTCTGAGAAAATTCAATTTTCTGTGTGTGTCTCTTTATCATGCTCAAGAATATTTCTTTCTGATGAAGTACCAACCATATTTATGTCAGTTTATTGATCAAATTAAAAAGATTCAAAACCTATGCTTAACCTTCTCTTTCTGTTTCAGACATGAAAAGATCTGAACACAAAAGTGTCTTCATTTTTCTCCCAATGATTTATAGCAGTTATGTAAAAAAGGGTATCTTCTTCCATACAAACTTTGCTTAATATATTTTAGTCATGGGTTGAAACTCTATTGGTTACCCCTTGTTGAACTTGTTAGAAATAACTCTTCATTACTGATCTTGAGTAACGTACACAGATAAGTATAGGTATGAAAAAATAAGGTTTTTAAAATAAGGCTGCTTAAAGTTATTTTACAAGATCTTGTCCCATTTTCTTAAGGCTTCAGAGTTCAGGTTTGTTTCAAATGAATGCTGAAGAGTGTCTCTGACTGCAGTATCAATGATTGTTTTTCATTAGTCAAAACTGTTTGCTCATCCATGGTAAAAAATTTATGTTCTTGGGATAAAAACATACCTCATCTGAACTATTTAATATTATGCTATTTTTAATCACGAGATGAGGAGGATGGAAAAAAACCAGCAATATTATATTAGTCTCCTGTCAGACATGTCAAAGGGAATGTCAAAGTCACTCTGAAATGCATTACAGCTGTGAATGGAAAAAAGAAACCTAATAAGCTTTGGGAATGTTTTGAAGATTTCTGTAATTAAAAAAGAATATATAACCTTCTGGAAACATTGATGAAAAAATGTGTGACAAACAGCAGGGAAAATGAATCTCTAGTTTCTGTGCAGTATTCATCTTACAAAGGATATTCCTAAGATTTTTTTATTTGAGGTTTGCTACATAAATATTTGCACGCTAAACTGCAAATGTTACATGCAAAAGGAGAAAGCGCTATGTGTGTGCGGTGCTGTTCAAGCAATGTTGAATTAGAAAGTACTGTAGATAATACAGCTTTGATAATGTAGTGGTTGCTCATGGCAGGTAACCTAGATAAATCTTCTGTCGTTTTTTTAGTGCAGGAGCACTATGGTTGGCCCAGGTTCAACCAAATAGACTTATGTGTACATATGGCCTTGCTCACATCATGTTTCTTTTTCTCCTTTCTCTTTCATTTAGACTTCATTTTTATCTTCAATGAATCTGAACTCTTTGTCAGAATGAGTATTAAGGAAAAATTATGAAATCTTTCATCGGGAAAGGAAAATGAAAGGTACTGAAGTGAAAACTCTAGTTTTGTTTACAAAGGGGAAACATGCTTATAAATGTGTGATTTACAGAAGAGATCCCCCTTAAACCAGAATACTGACAATGTCACCCTTCTTTTATCTATGAGGCTTCAACACTATCAAGTGTCAGAGAAGGCTAATGCAAGAGAAAGTGATTTTGACATTCTTATTTTCAGTCTGTTTCTTGTGCTTTGCTTAGAAAACTAGTGAGATTGTCTCCAGTGTCAAACTGTGAAAAACAGCCTTTAAACTTGATGCACACATGGCTCATGGCTTCAGCTCCTACTTAGGTTCGTCAGAAACTTAGCAGGGATCTGAGAAAGAACCCTTAAAATATACATTTGTGGAAGCAGATCTTAAAGTGAGTCTGTGTGCATTAATCTGTTGCAAAAACAAGGTTAATTCAGTGCTAGAAAACACACTGTATTTAAGGATATCAACTAGAATTTACAGCTAGCCCACCTAATTGCCTAGCTGACTAGTTGATCTGGAAGTTAATAAAGCCAGCAATACTTAGAAGCCAAGGAGTGTCATTAGTAGCTTTCCGGATTCCTATAGATTATGCTGCAGTTAAACAATTAACAATAAATGACAGAAAATCCAGCAGAGGAATCCTAACAAAGACACAATACTGAAGAAAACAGAATGATCTTTAACTTTAGCCAAGCAGCCACCAGTGATCTTCTCTTGTGGGTTACACCCCAAAAAACAACATTAAGCAATGAATGATGAACAGATGGTGCAGAGACATGACTTTCATTAACTTCAGTGGAGATCTCATAGGATTCGAATTGACCCCATAGTGTAAAATGGTTTAAATTTTGATGACACAGTGTTGGCTTACATTAGTGGAGGGCCTGACCTTGGATCTCAAAAAGGCTATCGACGCACCTTTTGTGAGGTTCTTGTAGCTATGGATTCCAGCATAACTTCCACAAAGGGAATCTACAGCCAAGGGACAGTGTGAGATTTCCCTCTTTGCTACAGATAGTGGTGCCATAACCTGCAGGATAACGCTTTCCAGCTATCAGTATTTACACTTCAGTTCTAGTACAGAGAGAGTTAACAGTTTGGTGTTACATGTGAACATAAAGCCCACTCTTTTGGTCAAGTTATAGGTCCTTGTAGCCCAGTATCTTTTCTCTGAATGTGGCTAGCTGCAGTTTCTAAGAGAAAAGGAGAAGAACAATTTTGCAAGGACATGCTTGAACAGCAGAGCTTATGACTCTTTATGGTCATGAGCGGCCTGGAGAAGATAAATAGGAGATGATAGTTCATTGCATCTTCTGTTGCAAATAGATAATCTGTTAAAATTGACACTGTACAAGCCAAAATCTTCCATGTGCCCAAAAAATAAGTGAAAAAATTAAGGAAAGAAAAGCTTATTGAGGCTATTCAAAACAAAAACATCATCTCTGGCTCAGGGTCAGAGTCAAAATGTTCCCTCTTATCCCACAGCAATTTAAATTCATCAAACGTGTATGTTAATGGATCTTGCCAAATACCTTTGGAAATCTCAGTACTCAGACACTGTTACCAAAAGACGTTTAATAACGTCCCTCATGAGGAGTTTTTAAAGATTCTTTAGTAAACAACAAAAACTAGTATCTAAACAAACTAAGCACTTCCTGGAAAAGATATTTTTTTGAGGTTTGGTGTTTGTGAGTTTTTTCTTCTTTCTTTCCAAGGACAAACAGCAAATCTGTAAAAAGCTGTCAGGTTTACCTACTATCCAAAAACCTCCCATGCTTTTCTAAGGAGCAATGTTAGAAGATTTCACTGTCAGCCATTTAATTTAAGCTCACAAGCTTAACCAGCTTCTTGTCTTCTCCCAGACTTCACAAAGTCAGTCTGGCTGCCACCAGCCAGCAGGCATTCGGTTGCTCTCAGGATTACAATTCAAGCAGAGACTGAAATGATTAAGGCATAAGGAGATGGCTGGAGTAGCACCTGAGGCTGATGAGTCTGTCTGCCAAAGCTGAGACTTAGAAACTACTAGTAAAGAGTGATTGTTTTCATATTTTAGAGGTCATCCAATGTAGCAGCTTGTAACAAAGGTGGTTTAATTACAACGAAATCATATACAAGACACTGTGTCCCTGCACTGTTACAAACACCTCCCAGGTAAAATAACTCTGTCTTTTCATTGAGGGAAAAACTTCCATAAATTTCTAATTAAGAAACATATCTTTCTTCTCCTCTCAATACTTGTTTCTCTAATTTGCTTTATAAAATCATTATCACACCTTCATATAGACCTTTGTGAAACTCCCTAGTCCTGCTGAAAACCCAGAATTTCACTCATAAATCACCCCAAACTCACTTATCTCAGCATTTTTTTCCTTCTCAATGCATTTGGATGTTATTCCATTACCTCTGAACACTCACCCAGAAGCTGTTAGTCCAATAGCATCCATTTCATGCTTAGCCACTGTTCAAGTATTGAAATGCCCTTGAGGAGTTGCTTTTATCAAAGAATTTTAGCATGAAAGCAAGAACGAATCTATCTTATTTCTATAGCAGATTTCATCAGTTTCTTTCAGCTTTATACAAAGCTGTGTGAGAGAAAGGACCCTGGATCAAGCCCTCAATAAATGTAGTCATCTTCGATTTCATTTGAGCCATGAGTCTAGTAGAGGCAATCTGGTGGAGTTAGGTAGGATTACTGGTAAACTCTGCTGTTCTGTTTTATGCTGTTGCCCTCTCCAGTTTTCATCGTGTGTGTTTGGCTCAGGGCTCCTTCATCTGCCTTTCTTGTGGCTTATTCCTGGGTTTAGGCAGCTTCATGACTCTCCCAAATCCCATTTCAGTTTTTATGGGGAAGGGCCAGAAGTAATCGCTGTCACCTTCTCACATAATGGCCCTGCTGCCTCTGTCTTGGTTCTTTGCCCTTGGAGATAGCTGATACTTTTTTGATAGTAATGGAACAAATTTATAACACCTGAGGATCTGGTGAGTCTTTACTGCTAAATAAATATCTTAACAGTGCAATCTCACATCTGGGTCCAGCTGATTATTAACTCACTCTTGAGTTTTCTTTTGGAATGAATCAATTCAACAGAACAAAAACTAGTTGCGATTTTGGGCACAGTTGGTTGCATGAACCCTCCCAAGTGCTAGAATGAGTGAGTTTGTATCAGGTTAGTGTGCCCTGGACCTACACAACCCTCCAACACTGTCAAACAGCCAGTGTAGTCTCAGGCTAATATTTTTTTTCACTACACTGAGGATATCTTTGTCTAACTGAGCAGATCATATGGGAAAAGGCTTTTTTTCCGGTTCTGAAGGCAAGTGTCATAGCTACATTGATATTCATACACTTAATTCTCTTCTCCTTCAAAACAGTGCGGTCTCATCCATGTAGTCTATTGAGAAAAATCCCCAAACACACCTGAGCTTTGCCTGAGAGAGTATCGCTTGGCCTGGGCAAAATGCATGCCAGGGACAGTGCTAGTAATTAATCTGTAGTGACAATCTCAGGAGAGTGTTCAGACTTGTGCCCTGTCTCTGATTTATCAGTTAAGACACAGCTAGAGAGTCTGCAGAGAATTTGAAGGAAAACTTTTTAGTATGTGCATTTAACCCTTTGCAGGCCAAAATCACTTTTGCCAAATTCTATATAAATCTCAATATCCTTACCTGGAACAAAGCCCCCAGACGTCAGTGCTTATGAACAAGCCAATACATTTTCCAACATAAACACGTGCAGTAGTTTGCACCTTTGCTAACAGACATGTTTATTAAATTCATAACCAGGGCACGGAGCAACCCTTAGATGCCCAGGAGCAAGAATTGTACATTGCAAACATGGCACCTATTTCTGAAATATACCAACTTAGTAAGTGTTGATTCTAGGTATTCTGAGAGAGGAGGAAGTATGGAAGGAGAGTCAGTATCATGGAGATGATGGGTTTGAGGGAATGAGGACTATATGTTCTGCCACAACACAGTACAGGGGTTGTGTTCACTTCTGTAGAGACAGCTGCGTGTTTTTTAAGTCATTTATGCCAGAATACAGCTCATGTATTACAAGATGTTGTGGTATATTGATCCTCCACACTTCATTAAATGACTAGCATGAGGTTTGAAGGCATAAGAATGGCCAAAGATACAGGCAGGTAACTTAGACTATTTTAAACTGTCCTTCTTGACTAACTTCTCCAGAAAGCCCATGCATTCTTTAAATCTTAACCTTCTCGTGTAGCATGTCAGCTATTTTTGCTGCAAACAGTGCAACAGAGAAAAGTGTTGCCTTCATCCTGAAAAGGTGATCTTGGATTCTGCATTTCTCTACATAGTGCAGTTGACTCACAAGGCATCCTTTTCAACTTTGTTTCCTCTTAAGAGTCAAGAAGCAATTCCCAGAGGGTCATAAACTTTCTAACAGATATTGCAGCTTTTAAATTCCTGAGATTAGATTGTACATTGAATTAGAGCTAAGAAGGTCATGCTATTATAATCTTGTAAAACATTTTGGATTTTTTTTGTTGTTGTTGTTGTTCTCCCATCAGGAAAATAACGAGATCTTCCAAGTTTCCCATGGAAAGTGATGGAAAAGTCTAGAATAAGCACCCTTA
The DNA here is from genome assembly GCA_013398225.1 of Steatornis caripensis. Lineage (NCBI taxonomy): Eukaryota > Metazoa > Chordata > Aves > Caprimulgiformes > Steatornithidae > Steatornis > Steatornis caripensis. The sequence continues at coordinate 95,375 of VZSC01009405.1, forward strand.
CAGTAATCATAGATGTAGTGCTTCAAGCATTGACTCAAATTGTGAGGAAATCCTGGGTTCAAGAAGACACTTACACCTTGGTAAATAGTTTTACTGTCAAATTTATGACGGTACTGCAGTTCATCAGTAGCAATTCCAACCGAGTCACAAGGATTTCTGACTGATGACAAAGTTGTCAAGAGGAGGAAATTCTGATTTCAGTGATCGATGGTCTGACAAAATAGATTTTGCTGTGCAGTTTTAACAAAAACACACTCCAGCACTTCAGGAGGAACAGACAAAATTTGGGAAAAGTGTGTGTCCTGATCTCGTAGACCTTCTCTGACATTTTATCAGCTGTTGGTTGTCTCAATCTTCTTTTCTTAGTATGTCTTTTCTTTTAAGCTCTTTCGAAGTGCTACTTTCTACATGACGGCTGAGCCTGAGACAGATGGAAACTCTGTGGGTGCTGAACAAGCAGTCTCTATAGAGAAACCAACAGGGTATGAAAGGAAGTTGGGGAAGTAACTTCTGTTCCTGCTATGTAACGATTACAATAATGTACCTATCTGAAAGACTTAGTGACTTAGTGGTATTTAGCAGCAAAAAGAAGGCAAAATGGGCTGGCAAGGCATTAAGTGAGAAAAGTTTATTTGCTAGGTTTTTTGTGAGAATTTTGCAATTATATTATAATAGAAGAAAAGCAGTAAGTTAGAGAAAGGGTTCTTTTGATGTCCTCTATAATATCACAATTGTTCCATCACAAATACTTCTTGGAAAAGGCTAAATCTAAGGGGACAAATGTTGAAATGGATGAAAATTACATTTTCTAAATTAACATCTGTGCTGGTTTTGGTTAGGATAGAGTTAATTTTCTTCAGAGTTGCTCGTATGGGGCTACGTTTTGGATTTGTTCTGAAAACAATGTTGGTAATGGAAAGATATTTGATTTATTGCTGAGCAGTGCTTACAGAGAGCCAAGGCCTTTTCTGCTTCTCACACCACTGCACCAGCAAGGAGGCTGAGGGGGGAAAAGAAGTTGGGATGGGACACAGCCATGACAGCTGACCCCAACAGACCAAAGGGATATCCCATACTGTATGACAACATGCTCAGCGTATAAAGCCAGGGGAAGAAGAAGGAAAGGGAGGATGTTCAGAGTCATGGTGTTTGTCTTCCTAAGTAGTCGTTACAGGTGATGGAGCATGGACTATATTAAACAGATGAGCGACAAAATAGAAGGACTCAGTAAATTACTCACTGTTCTCAATAGTACAGTCCATGAAAAGCACTGTAAATTTTTTGCAAAAAATATGTCAGGGTAGGTGCAATATTGCATTATAGTAAAATTTAAATTTGTGGCATTAAATTTATTTGGCAATCTTGGATAAAGATCTCACACTATTCTTATCAAAGCAGACATGAACCAGAGAAACGTACTCTTGAGAGAGGTTATGGAGTTGTAGACCAAAGGAGGGAGAAGGCTGTTTCAGCAGTTTTGTCTTTGGCTTCTAATCCTGAGCTGATGACATGCCAGTGGCCTGAAGTTTAGGCGATCCAGGGAGGCAACACTGTCTGCACACCATCAGCTCTTGAATCATGGCTTCTATCTGGTGGTTCGACACAGCTCAGCCAGTAGAGAGCAATCCAGACTGTGTTACAGCCTCTTACTCCTGCTAGACACCACTCTGGGAAATAAGTATATACAGGAATTGCCACAGAAGAATCTCCATTCTGAAGTAAATTACTTTCCTCTTACATCTGAGTTAGTAAATTTGCCTTCGTTGTTATAAGGATAATAGAAGTCATAGGACCTGTGTTTACACAGCTGTATTAGGAGAAGTTTGCTGCTGTAGTATTCCCAGGGTAACCGTGGGAATACGTAACTATTCAGCCAAATTCTGCTATCCTTTTTCACCAGTTTAGATCTGGATAAACTAAATGCAATAAGTGACTCATTCCAGACCTCAATTGGTGAGCTACACAGCATTTGGCTTCTTGTGTGAGAAATATACTCCCATCTGTAATTGTTACCATCTGTTTGGTATTCAGGGTGTAAAGATGTAATGGAGATTAAGTCATATTTCATATTCTTTTCTCCATTTGGAGGTAAGAATTAAGCTATAACAGCCTGTAAATGCATCTGCTGGTGATAAGATAGTACAGCTGGAAATGCGATGCTGGATTCTGCACGGTTCAGGAAGCTTGTGTGCAGAAGCTGTTACACCGCGGTGTGTGCTGGTATTCTGTGATCCCATGAGATGATTGATGCATCATATAAATAGGGTGACAGAAAAGTATTTTTTCTGGTATGATGGGAATGGGAAGTGCGAAATGTCAAAAATGCCCTGAAAATAACCATTTAAATTTATGTAAATTGCTTAATTAATTGACCTCATTTGCACTTGCAGAATTTCTTTGCATTTCCCTTTGTGAATTAGTTATTTTTCATTGTACACTGAGACAATATTCCAAGGCTAATTAAACCCTTTAAAGCTATAGGTTAATATCCAATTCTTATGTAAACACATTTATAAACATTAATCAGATCTAAATTACCCATTTTATAAATACTGTTTTATTCATTTGCAGCTAATAGATGTACTGCCTGTATTTATTCTGCTTTGGGCTCAAGGAGTTCACGTTAGCCTGTAAATGTTATTTCTTTAAATATCATGCTGTTTACTTTTGCATGTATTTCCAAGTGTCTCTGCTGGTTTATGATCTAATGGAGGTTATTGGGTAAGAGTCTCTTTGGACTACAAAGACCAAACTCAGAGACTCTGAGTATTGAATCCTGTTGATGACTGTAGTTGATACAAAGGTAGTCTAGGGAGAAAGACTATGCAAAAAGCAGGGTAAGCTGATCCTCTGGTAGAGAGGTAAGGCAAGATGAGCACATTGCCTTACAGTAATACATATCTTGAAATTTCAATTAATTACCTGCTCTCAGGAAACTGAGATCTTACCCTGTGTGAAATGTAAACTAATTCAGCTTTCAGTGAAAGAGAATGGAGCAATCCTTGATGTGTGAAGTGTAATATCCTTTCTACATTTTCCTCTTAGCATTAGCATCCTACCACTGGAAAATATAAATTTTTGCATAAATGTCCCAGTCCCCTTGGAATTTTATCTGTTTCTTGGCAAACACTTGCAAATTGATTGGAAAGAGGCAAATGAAATTTCCTCTAGTAGGCAAAATCCATTTCTGTTACCTGTTTGAATGAATGGAGAATAAATGCTGCTTCACAAATAATTACTACTATGTGGAAAAGGTGTAGGAAAACTGTGGATATTCATTCATGACACATATGGTGGCATGTTCAATTATATAATAATCCATCCTCTTGCTAGAGCATCTGTAAGTAAATTTTGACTATATGCATTGGTGTCATACTTTTGCTGTCTGTTGCGTGGACAATTGACAGAGGCTGTGGTCCAGATCTTGTCCCAGTGTGCTAGGTGTTGTACAAACACTGATTGGGAATGTTTTCTGTTACGAAGAATTTAGAGGTTGTATTCATTAAACGACCAAGAGATGGACAAAACGGAGAGACTCAAAAAAATTAAGAGGCTCGGCCCATGGTTATACCTAAAAACTGCAGCAGAGCTAAGATTAATGCTCAAGTGTAGTCATTCCTAGTGTGATGCCATACTCACTCATGCCACAGCAACATATTGCCTTGTATTTTTCTCACATGGACATCGGTTAACTATTTGCTGTCCACCTATATAGCTGCTGAATATACTTTTCTGCTAGAATCTTTACTCCACAGGTGCTTGTAGTATCCCTTGCCAGAAATATCTTCTACATGCTGCTCACCTCCTTTTGTCAAGTCATTGCTAGGGAGGCTGATGAGACTCAGCCTGCTGTTGATTCCTGTGCTGTTTTAGATGCAATACCCAAACTTTTTGCTGCATCACCATTATCTTCTGTGGCCCTATAACCTGTTTCTGCTCTATCTGACAGTTTTTATACTCAAAATAACTTTAATGACTGTGATGCCCTAGCCAGAGTTTTAGTGTAATCTAGGTATGCTCTCTGTTCTGTTATTGTTGTTTTTCAATTTGATTCACTGATTTCTCAAGAAAAGCAGTCAAGTTTGACTAGTATGATTTGTTTTTCTATAAACTCATGGAGTTTATTACTCGTAGATCTGATACTCTTTACATGGTTGGGGTTTTATTTTTGTCTGTTTTTTGTTTTTCCTTGAAACTCATTCTGTTGTACAGAAGAGTTGGAAATTGTACTCTCAGAGCAGTATTACCAGGGTTAAATGCTGGAGGATTGATACCATGTCTAAATCTCTGGAACTTCTCCATCATATTTTCAAATAGCTGTCAGTAGTTCTCTGCATTTATTAGCTAATTAACCTGAAATTTCTGAACGCACATCATCTGAACAGCTGATACAGATTTATCCAAAATTTGGATTTTTGCCTTATGTTTGTTTTTGTTTGCTTTTATTCCAAGTCCATAGCCTACTTTATTGTCAAGGATAGGCTTAAGTCTGAAGACGTCTTTCTCTCCATATGTATACGTACATCTCTCTATATTTGAACACACATATGAATATATATATTTACAGACATATATATATATCTCAATACATATTTTGAAGACAGAAGGGCTGAAACTGTGTTACAATCACTGGGCTACCTGAGGCTTGTTTAGTCTTGCCTCCTAGGCAGCTGTGTACAGATAGATAAGTAAAGCGCTTATGAAAATTGAAGGAGACATGTCAGGCAATGGGACCATTCTGTTCCACTTGTAGTTTTCTCTTCCGTTTCATAGCTAACTGCACTTGTCTCATGGGGTAGTCTTGAATTTGTGGGCTGAAAATTATTTACTGTAAAATGCAAGCAAAAGCAAAAAGTTACCTGTTACAGTCCTTTGAAAAGTATAGACCTAATTAAATACAAGCAAAGAAAATCCAGCCAAGGCTATGTGAACCAAAGGATTTATGTGCCAGAGGCTTTGAAGGACACTTTATTATTGTTTTTGGTTTGTATTCTGTAGGTTCATACTCAAGAGTCCTGGATCTGAGCTCCATTCTGAAAGGGCTCAAAAACATATCTCATCTGACACTACCGAATTTCACCTTATTAAGTCTTTGTAACCATAAAATCAACCAGCTGGTCACACTTCCAGGTGACATTGTTTCCTGGTTTGAGCTGGGACAGAACCAATTTTCTTTTGGTAACTTTACTTTTTAGTTAAGTCTCTTCTGAGCAGCTGCGCTCTCTGAAATTAACTGCATGTTTTCCCAGACTGTAGCTGCTTCTAGCAGTGATAAGGCTTGGTGTTTATAGTTAGTGCTGCAACATCAGTAGGAATGCTATGCAGAAAGGCTCTTGCTTATAGTTATCCCTATGGAGACCAAGGTCCATGCTTGCTTCTGCTGACTTTCTTGGGCACCAGAAATGAAAGAGCGGAAAAGGGGTCACCTGGGACCCTCCAGTGGGGAGGAGCGGGTCATACAGGTGTCCCAAACCTGGCCAAACGCAGTATTCCATCCCATATGTGTCATAGTTGGTATAAAGCTGAAGGATCACAAAGGTCAAGTTCTCTTCTTCTATGGCCAGCATCCAAGGAGGACTCTGTCCAATTCTTCTGCCTTTGATCCTGATCCATGCATTCCTGAATCCAGCTCCTGCCTGCTGCTGAGCACAGTCTGGGACTTTTCTGGGGTGTGCCCCACAGCGTCCGGGTGACGTATTTGTCATTGTTGGGGGGGAGCTCGATACTGGCTTTGTATATTTTTGTATATATATTTCATTATTATTTTTCCTATTATTATAATACATTATTATTGTAGTTAGATTAAAGCTGTTTTAACTTTTCGAACCCATAAGTCGCTTTCCCTTTTCTCTTTCCCCCCACTTTGGGGAGGGAGGGGGTTAACAAAGAGCACCTGTCGTCCATTTAATAGCCAGCACAGCTTTAAACCGTGACACATTGCAAAACCCTTCCTGGCATAAGCATTCCTGTACAAGTTTATGCCAAAGTCTGGCATAGGAATGCTCCCTGAATATGGACTCAGGTTGACTGAAAAACAGCCAGAAGTTGGCCCAAGATTGCTGAAAGCTTTGCAAATTATTTCTGGTTTGTTTGGAAAATGTTGCCCAGCTGTAATCATTACAGATGCATTGTAGCAATTATTATACCAAGTGAAAGAGTATCCTGGGGGTGTGGAAAGATGGAGGGTACGTTTTCATCTTGTATACAACAGCAGGATGGGAATCCAAATTCCATTTAGCAGAGTTCTAATTAAAGGGACTTACTATTTTCTCAGCGAGAACAGAGTGGCCCAAAGGAAGCTTTCTTGCTCATTCAACAACTGGTTCTCAGAGACATTTTCTCCAGATGGGTTGCATTTGCATCCAGCGCAACAATACCATTCATGTGGCAAGTATTTCTTAGAGGGTAAGGAGCCCTATGAAAACACTGGGTTTTTTAAGGAAATAATAAAACTTTCATTTGAGAATTGTAGCCTGAATCACTGCATTTCGCTTTTTTGCATCCTCCATTGTATAATGTTGTTTAGCAAATTTTCATCATACATTATTGCAAAATAGAATAAAGACATTATTGTGTGTGTCTGTGTGTGTGTGCCTGTGCCAATAACTTCAAAAGTTATTGGCTTTTTTAATCAGATATGAAAGAAATCCTCATATCATTTATGAAATCGTCCTTTTGTATGGTATTTTCCATGGTATGTTTAAAAGGAATCATAACAATGTTGGTTGTAAGTAACCTCTGGAGCCATCCAGTCTAGCTGTCTGCTTGAAGCAGGACTATTGTCAACGTCAGGATCTGTGGATCAGGCCAGCTGGCATCAACGTGCCAAGATCTGAAAACCTCTATGGATGGAGGGTCTACAGCTATGTTCTTGTGTTAAATCGCCCTCTTAGTGATGTGATTTATTTTATTGTTCAGTCTAACTTTCCTATCCCAGTCTGTTGCCTCTTGTTACATCTCATGCCTCTGTGGAGGACAGTTTGGCACCATTGTCTCTGTAGTTTTTATTTATGTAGCTGAAAGCAGAGCTTAAATTGTCCCTTAACCACAATTTCATCAGATTAAGTAGCGTAAGTTCCCTGAACCTCACTCTGTAGGTACTGTGCCTTAGGCTCCCAAGTATCCTGGTAATCCTCTGCTGGAGCCTTTCCAGTTTTTTAACATAATAATCTTATTGTAACTTATTCCTATTCTTAGCATTCTTATTCTACATATTTGATAATTTTTTTTCTATGCTGTACTCTGTTTCTTTAATTTGGTTTATAGGCTTTTCTTTGGGTGAATGGAAAAAAAAATGGAAAATGCGAGAAAAATTTTAAGATTTGTGGGAATGTTCTTTAAAATCCAAGCTGATGTGAACCTCATCAAGTTCAACAAGGCCAAGTGCAAGGTCCTGCACACGGGTTGAGGCAATCACAAGCACACATACAGGCTGGGCAGAGAATGGCTTGGGAGCAGTCCTCAGGAGAAGGACTTGGGGGTGTTGGTTGATGAGAAGCTCAGCATGAGCCAGCAATGTACGCTCGCAGCCAAGAAGGCCAACTGTATCCTGGGCTGCATCAAAAGAAGTGTGACCAGCAGTTTGAGGGAGGTGATTCTCCCCCTCTTCCCTGCTCTTGTGAGACCCCACCTGGAGTACTGTGTTCAGCTCTGGGGTCCTGAACATCAAAATGACACGGACCTATCGGAGCTACTCCAGAGGAGGGGCATGATAACCATCATGGGGCTAGAGCACCATTCCTATGAAGGTAGACTGAGAGAGTTGGGGTTGTTCAGCCTGGAGAACAGAAGGCTCCAGGGAGACCTTTGGAGAGCAGCCTTCCAGTACCTTAAGGGGGGCTACAAGAGAGCTGAAGAGGCACTTTTTACAAGGGCATGTAGAGATCGAATGAGAGAAAATGGTTTTAAACTGACAGATGGTAGATTTAGATTAGATATAAGGAGGAAGTTCTTTACAATGAGGGTGGTGAGAGGCACTGGACCAGGTTGTCCAGAGAAGTAGAAGACGCCCTATTCCTGGAAGCATTCAAGGCCAGTTTGGATGGGGCTTTGAGCAACCTGTTGTAGTGAAAGGTGTCCCTGCCAATGGCAGGGGAGCTGGAACTGGATGATCTTTAAGGTCTCTTCCAACCCAAAACTTCCAATGATTCTATGAATTCTGAACACTCAAAAAAAACCCATCAAAAGCCACTGAAGAAACAAAGAAGAAAATCCCAAACTTTCCGTTACTTCCTATGTCTTGCAGCAAAATTCCTAAAGTGATCTAACAGCATGTCTTGAAATGACTATGCTTTTTGAGCAGAATTTTTATTTGTTTTAAGAGCGATCCAAATAACTACAACATTAAATTTAGCATACTGAGGCTGAATGCAAAGAAAATTTTCCCAGCCATGAAAGATTATTTAGGGCTGCTCATTTTGTTTGGGTCATCCAAAGTTAGGCTGCACAAAGGTATGAATTAACTTTTTTGTTTCTGCACAGAGCAAAGCTGGATGGCTTAAAAGATTGCTTCCAGCATATACTACTTCAGGGAATACATGATACATATCAACTGATACATACCAAGATACTTTTTCTGTGATTGATTATCATCTTACAAAGGTGGTGTTCCACTAACTCGTACTGGTACATGAAGAAATCTGTATTTTGATGATAGAAGCCATGAAAAAGTGCTAAACTAGAAATTCCTTTAGATGATCATACTCAGAGAGGAAGTTGTGTCAAGGTACCCTCTGGTGACCCCATAACTAAAGAGCCATACATTAACCACTTTTCCTTTTCATAGCCATAAGAATATAATTTCCCTCTGGGGTTGACATCACTCCAAAGAAGACAAAGCAAATATACACAATTTTGCTTGATCTTTTTCTCTCAGAGAGAAATCAGGCAGCCAAAGGGGAGAATACAGAATCTCCTGGGCTGGATTTTCAAGTGTTATTTTTTCATGAGGCCAACAGAGTATGTACAATTGCTTTTCTGTTTGTGTGGCCTCCCATGAGCAGTGTGAAGACCCTATCAGAATCTCTTTCTGTTTAGATGATGAGGTGGTGGGTGCTGAGTCAAAACCAAGTCAAGTCAGGGAAAAGAAAATAATCAAAACTTATTGCTGCACAAGAAAGGAAGCAAAGCCAGGAGTGTGACCAAGAGTGACGATAGAGTCCCTGCCACAATTCTCAAGGTTAATTCCAAGAAGAAAAGGAGTCCATTAATTTGCCTTGAAGTTGTCTTGGCATAAAACTTCTCCCTTGTACTTAAACAGAAGCTGGTGCAAAAGAATCCAAAGAAAGAATAGAAAAGTTCCAAGCTAAAAGTTCTGAATTTCTAAGAATTTTTGACATTTTATTATTTGTTTTCATTCTAAGTTAAAGTGAACCCAAATACCTTTTAAGTTTCATGAATAATAAAGTGGCAAAAATATTTTTGAAATTCTTGAACATCTTGATGGATTGAGTTTTAATTTGTATATTTCAGTCACATTCAGTTCTTTTCATGATATGTGATCTAATGTGTTTTTATCTGTTAATGTAACTGTCTTAATTATCTGACTTCTGGAAATGACTACATGGTTGTTGAAATAATTATATTACCTATTTTCCAAATCATAAAGGGCAACTACTATTAGTAAAGATTTAAATATCTTACTTCCTTTGATGAATCACTATCCTCATATGTGGAGGTTTTTTATCAGAATATTCAACATTATGATAAAAATTATTTAATTATACCTCAAGTAGAAGACTTAATCTAGATGTTCAAGCATTTCACTCCAGGAAACAGTAAAGAAGTTGGTTAACAGATAAGCTCTTTCAGTTACTACTAACTAGCAGATGCCCTTAAAGATTTTTACCAAGCTAAACAAAAATACTTCAAGTATTTTACGGTGTATTGTAGTATGCCAGCAATGACAGATGACAGTATTTGTGACTCCATGAAATCAGGTAAAAAATAAAAATAAAATCTTTGAACATGTAGGTAAAAATTAGTTACAATTATTCAGGAAGTTGTGGTGTATTTTTTCCCCAAAACAGTAACAGTAACAAAAAAACCCAGAAAATAAATATGTGAATTATTCTTTCTGAACAGTTATCTTCCTCTGTATCTAGTGTATATTTTCTTCTAAATTTTAATCAATATTTTTATGCATTTCTAAATACTTTGATCTGGGAAAAACGATTGGACATTTATGTTTTGTATATCCACATCTTTGCTCAGCTTGTCAAGAGCTTTGTGCTACTCAAATGCTAAAAAAAGTTTCCTCTCCCTGCATGTTCTTTATAAAGGGATTATTTGCTTGTATGTGAAGAAAGCACGTGCAGGTGTAGTCTTTAGCTAAGTACTCTACTTACGGTGGCTGTTCCATACTGCAAATTGATCTTACATTTCACCCCAAACTGCACCAGAAGAACAGAATGAGAATGTGGGTTGTCTTCACATCCCATGCAGGACTCTCCCTTTTCTTCAGAGCATAGGGGAGGACAAAAATGAGAAGGGGCTAAATGGAAAGAAAAAAATATCTCTGCTGCTTAGGAAATGCAGATGGATAGGTGGTGTGGATCAACAGGAAAGCACCAATGTGCTGCAAAGTCATGAAGTAACCTTTATGTACATCACTGTAGAGCTATGTATCTTCTCATGTTAAACTTGCAGGACTTAAGAGTTCAATAGTGGTGACAATAAGTATTGCATTGTGCCTTGTGTATCCGTTTTTCTCCTATTCTTTTCATATGTTATGTGAAATTCATTTCCCTTTGTTATTCTTCTGGCCTGCTGGTGGCAAGAAGAAAACAAAGCATGGCAGTAAAGTGAAGTAGTAGAGTCACAATTTGGTGAATAATGCAAGGAACGAGCAGCCAATGATCAGTTTGGGAAGATGAGTCTGAACCCATCAGTCAGAAGGAAGAGCTAAACCTCACAGAGAAAATGTGTCCATATGTTAGCGGTTAATAAGAGGTTATACTGAATCGTGCCTTTCTGTTATGTTCACTTCTTTCAGAAAATAGATAGCTTTTTGACGTATTTGAGAAAGTGATTGTATAACATCATGTTGTGATAACTTTGAAGATCTGGGTCCCACTAGTTCTTAAGTCTTTTTCACAAACTGAGGAAAACCAAAAGACAGAAACTGCACCTCTCTTATTATGACGTATTACTGGCAGTCTGTGATAACCTCATTATTCCAGGAGTGCATTGAACTAATTATTGAACTACTATATAAAAATCGCATAGGTAATGTATGTCCAAATAGATTTTTTATTAAAGTTGACCTCATCTTCACTTCTTCTGCTTCTCCCCAGCCAATCCATTCCCACAGCACCCCAGCTCTGCTCCTGATCTCTGACTGCAACAGGGTCCCCATCAGATCACAGTACAGCTCAGCAGCTCTGTATGGAACTGGAGACTTGGGTTTACATTACTGTCTTTGGAAAGGGAATCGCCGAGGAGCAGCCTTCATTTCCAACAGTGTCACTGCTCCTTGGGCAAAAGACCAGCCTTGGAGTGCTCAAGACGAATACTGCTGCATGCAATGGGGAGTTGATGACCAGCTTTGGTGGTAGTTGCAAATGCGCAGCAAGTGTTTACAGAGATTTCTTGGGGAAGTGGAGGTGCATCCCTAAGTGAATGCCTCTGTTTTCCATTCCTCTCCAGTCTACATCATTCACTTTACAATTTTTGATTTCCTTGTCAAAGATTTAAAGCCATATATGTATGATGTGGTGCAAAAGCCATGAAATAAGACATGCCTGCTGAATAATTTGTTACAGGTTTTGAGTACAAATGACATGAAGAGGGGAAAGATCTTTCATTAAATGTATTGATAGTTTCCTTGACAGCACTAGCAACTGTGTATGCATTTATGTGTTCTCCTAAAGGCAGGAAAGGCAAATTTAACTAATTCCATCAGAAATTTCTTAAGGAGCATTAAAAGACAGAGCTCAGAGCTTACAGGTTTCTTAAAGTATCAGTGTCCTTCTGCAGAGTAAAATGCAATGATACATGCAAACAAAGCTGACCCTGCTAAGATTGAAGCTGTTGCAAGTACAATCTCAGATTTCTTTGTCTTTTCTTACTGCTGTGTAACTTATGCCCGAGACATTTAAAGGGAATGTAAAACTCTGATTCCCAACAAAGAGAAGAAAAAATATTCAAAGAAAAATTAGGAGTGTAGAGCTTGCAGCCACAAAATGGCATTTTTAGGTAAATTATGGCAAATTTTAAACACAAATTAGTTCTTCGAAAGAGATTGAGAGATGTGGTATTTTTATTTCAATGGCGTGTTATGAGTACAACATGAAAACATCTTGCATATATATAACAGTTTCTGTTCTTGCAGATAAATTAGGTTGTTCTGGCATTTTCAAAAAACCTACCCACAAGTGTTTTGACTAATATTATCATTACTGAGATTATGAAGTGGTCTTTCCCTGTTCTGTTGTATTTCACCAGATGAAAGGCTTTATTCCCAAAGAAAGACAAACGTAGAACAATTTCTGTTTTAAATCAATAAATTCTCTGTTGCTTATCAGAACCCTAGTTAGGTATTTTTTTACTTCATCCTCCCAGAGGATAAATGGTGAAGGATAAATGTAATTAATCTCAACTTTTTTTTTTTTTCACCAAGTCTTCGTTCCTTTCCACTTGTCCATTCCTTCTTAGATTTTATATTGGAGCAGAAAAAACTTCTGAATGTTAAGGAAGAATATAATTATGTGAGAACAGTCAATAATACAACTTTTTAAAAAATAATATAATTTTTTTATGTCTCCAGAAATGACAGAAGGTCTTGTGATAGACATCAGAACTCTTCCCTTTACTCATTTTCAGAATACTGGACAACTGTCTCTAGGTTGTCCTCCTTGTGCAAGTAGGTTGGACCAGATGACCTCTAGAGGTCCCTTCCAACCTCAGCCATTCAGTGATTCTGTGAATAGGTCTCCATGAAGTGTTTTATTATCTAGGAAAAAGTATATCTGAAAAAAACAAAAAAACCTCCATGTAACATGTCTTAAGCAGCCCAACTTTAGAGTGAGGCCCTAGTACTAATAAGGTTTTAATGCAAACTTGCCCTGTAAATCTCATACTGATTTACTCCAGCTCTAACAAAAGCCTTTTGCAGCAACTCAACATTTCTCAGTATTTTTAGAAGAAATTAATAATCTATGAAGCACTCATTTTTGGAAGTACCTTGCCATTTCACTTCCCCATCCTTTTCCCACATCTCTCCCAATCCTTTCTTCCCAGCAGCGAGAAACTACAATTAGTTAGAATAATAATTTCTTGTAGGTATCAATTAAAATCAGGATAACATGAATTGTGCTTTGCATGCTTGTATTGTAGTTGCTAAAACTGACAATTAAGTTGCAGAAAATGGCACTCCAGGGATTAAAACTAATGTAAGCATCACCTGTCAGTTCAGTTCGTTTGGTTTTGTTTGTTTTTTTTTTTTTGGGGGGGGGTTGTTTGGCCGTTCAAAGAGAAATAATTAGTTCCTTTTAGCAACAGTTAATTCCCTTCTGTTATGCTCCCTAGAATTAGCAAAATCTAGAGACAAATTCGCCATAATCTTCCATTTCTGCTGACCTCCAGTCTGACTCCAGAAATAGTTTTGGGGAAAATCTCGAAAGAAATACTCAATTATTCTGTTGTAATAAAGGCTGAATTAATTCTTCTGTATTGAGCTGACTGGGAGTTTATCCAAAGTGTTTAAGCAGGCTTTGATAAGAGGACTTCCTATGATTGGTAAAATTATGACGAAATAATTAAAAAACCTAGGAATTTAGCTTATCGTGTTTCAGGAAATGAGTTGTTTTGTTTTGATTTCTTTTTCCAGTTAGGATAAGGTACAACACAAAGACTCAGAAAAATCGAATTTTGTGATTAGTCACTTATAATGAGGTTTCAGAAGCATCTAAATATAAACCAATCTTAAAATGCAACAAATATTTGTTGGACACATACAGTTTGAGGTGACCTGTTCCCAAGGTGTCTGTGTGGTGGCCACTCCATGAAAAAAGAGTCCAAGTAAATGTATTTTAAGAAAATAAGATTGGAAAGAATGAAACCATTTTTCTTAAAAGTCCTGGATGAACTCAAGACACCTCATACTGAAAATGCTGATCAGTGTTTTTGTTGTTTTCAGAAACAACTTTCTAAGATGTACTTTCACTTCAGCTGTGGCTGTCAGCTCAATCGTGCATCTGAAAAAGAAATTGTCATCCTGCTTTCCCCTACACCCAGATAACTGTTGGATGCAGTAATCAAAAAATCTAAGCACATAATTTAATTTAGTTTTGTAACACCATGTATTTCACCTCTTAAGAAACCTGTCGCTCTCTTGGTAATAATCAAGTCATAGGTCTCAACACTTCAATTGAATTGAATTAGATAACAAATATTGTCAAACATGTTAAAGAATAAATATTGCAATCCAGATCACATTTGTACAGAACTAACTCCTTAACAAAGCCATTGCTAGATAGAGACAATACAAATAGTTTATGATAATTAAATTATAATAATCACTGTCCCCCAAAAGTCAAGAGATTACTGCTAAAATCTTCCAGACATGAGGAGAGGTAGAACATAAATTTAATCCTGATTCCTATCTTTGCTGTTAGTTTTAATGGACATTCAAGGTATTATAATCTTTAGGAAAACGATATTTGCATAAAATACAGGGAAGGATTGAAAAGCAAGGAAAGTATTCTGATAAATTGTACTTGGCTGTGGATTTAATATATTTTTTTCTGGTGCTTCTATAATTTTCAAGAAATAACTGGAAAATAATGTTATTGAAAGATATACGATTTGAAGTTTATTTTAAAAAGCTAAAAGCAAGCATCTTTCTCCCCTCTTTTGTAATATAAATAATTTAGTCCTGATTCTCTTTTACCTTACATAATCTCTTTTTCATATTTCTGCTTTGCATCCTTGCAAAATAAGCGATGCTAGCATACTAGTGTTTTATATTATTGATGCTAATTTCTTCCATCTATCAATAACATTTGACAAAGTCAAATACAAAATCAATTTTTTGTCAGAAATTCAGACCTGCACAAAATAGCTGAAATTAAAAATATTTTCATTTCTAAATATCACTATGGGACAGAATAGTAAGTCTATCATCACCTTAGTCATCTACTGTGATATGACATCCTTCTGCCTGCTGCAGACTTTGTGTTCTTTTTCAGTTTCTGTCTACGTTTTATAAAGAGAAATAGGATGGAGAGAAATAAGATGAATTGGAAATGTAAAATTATTGAAGAGAATCCAGGAAAACCTTTTTTAAGAGAAATATTTTGCTCTATAAATGTTGATGAAAATCAATCCAATATACAACAAAAATTATAAAATATAATT
>VZSC01009405.1:110905-126212 GCA_013398225.1 Steatornis caripensis
TAAGAAAAATACTTTTATAAAAATTCTTCATGAATTCAACGTACAGTTGTCATCAAAGTTTATATGCTGTTCTGAGGGGCACTGGTATATAAGGATTACTAGGTTAATATGTCCTTCTTGCACTGCAGTGCTGGTCTCCAGAACTTCTACGGAGTCGTGGTTGTTCCAGTGTCTACATCTGTATTAAGTTCACTTGCTGATCAGGTCACATCTTCAGCTCACCAGGCTTAGTAGCTGAAGCCAATAGAGTCAACACCAGCGGCTCCTGTTCACTACTGGCTTCTGCTAGTTGTATTCATGTTGCACTTTCACAGAGCTGAAATTCAACCCAACTGCTATCCTACGCATCTTTACATACATCTCTAACTAGCTTTTCTAAACCTCACACCTGACCTGAATCATCTGAACCACCTACTTCATGGCGTTTCATTGTGCTGTATCCAAATCTGTCATGCCTCAGATCAACAGTATTCACAATCAGTGAGTGGCATTTCCATATACTTTTCCTGAGATGATAAGGGTCAGGATTGTGGCTTTGGCCCATTCCATTCTGCTCCAGGAGGAACAGCAGTCCTGGAGGAAACTGTCTTGTGTTATCTGGTCCACAACTTCTGTACAGTCCAGAAAATTAATAGCAAGTGCGTAACTCCTGGAGTAGCAGTTTAGCAAAACATGTCAGACACTGGCTCTCCCAATAAGGTTGAGACACTATTCTGGAATACCAAATGCTCCAGACAGCAGCTATCAAGGGAGTCTGCCTGACTCTCTTACCAGTTGATGGAGAATTAGTGTAGAGAGAAGTCTATGTCATGCAGCATCAAAACAGAGGTAAATAGTACTACTAGGCAGAGAATGTGTCCATTGTGGTAACAATCAACATCACTAGAAGAATCTTTCCCAACTATTCAATGATGGAAATGGCATTTATGTAATCATACATTGCTTGTGCAAAGGGATTTATATGTATTTGAATTTTAAATGTTCAAAATATTTTAAATGTTCAATCACAGCCCTTGACGGACTATAATGGATATTAATAAAGTTTATGTTCGGTGTCTGGATGCTGAAGAAGTGACCAGATGTCCCCATCTGCCCTGAGCAATGTTGACACACTTTTTCCTCTCTCAGACATGAACACTCACAGAGTCAGGAGACCAAAAGTTCATGGCTTTATCAGAAATCCCTTCTTCCTCTGAGTCATGTGTCCTACCTGGAAAACACTGGCTCACACTCTCCAGCTGGGCTCTTCATGAAAAAAAAAAATAATCACTTGCACAGCAGTGTCCCAAATGCCATATGCATTGTCACATTCTGCTGCTTGTTACAGAACATTTGCTAGCCCAGCAGGAGCCATGCCATCAAAATTGGTGAACAGGGCACTTTGAGCCAACTTTGTCCAATCCAATACTGTTCCAGCTCCCATGAGGGAAGTACAGGCTGCAATATACTTATTCGTGCCTCATAAGGAGCCAATGTAAACTGTGAACATGTCAGAAGGACTGGGGTTACATCATGTTTTCTCTCAGGTACACCCTAAAACAAACCTCTTGCCTTCCTCCCCACCTTCACAGTTCCTGGGCTAATTAGAAACTCAGTGTGTGACCACTCAGCGAGTTTTTCCTACAAAGCTCAAATATGTTCTTCTGAAGAGCAAGGATTCTCTAGTTATCTTCACTGCTTCCCTGCACTTGCTAGCCATGAGACTGTCTCTTTACTCATTATTTATGTTACTACCTTTACTCTTATTTCTATTTACTGATATAATTACTTTGTTATTGATCTCTGTTTATCTTCATGGAAGACTCCCAGAAGAAATTTGTAAGTTTGCATTGGTGCAGTTTATCTTGTTTGCATTTGGAGATATTAGAGACATTCTATCTAGCTCTTGTTCTCTGCCAGTCTCCAAAGGAGACTCATTCTCCTCGTTTCTTCTACAGCAAGGTTAGCTCTCACATTGTCACCAGAAGATGACTTTTATGAGTGCTAGCAAAACTCCTAGCACCATCCAAAGTCTCGTGCCTAGGTATTCCCACCAGAGCTGTCTCTCTTTTTCCTGTTCTGCCTGGTCCAGAGCTTCTGGTAACCCCTAGTGTTTTCTGCTTCTTGAGTCACCTCATATTTCTGGTACACCAGGGCAATCCTTCTACTTAGATAGTCTGTGGTGGGTCCGTGTGGCAGGGCTTTGGTAGCAGAGGAAGAGGCTACAAGGGCAGGTGGCCCCTGTAAGAAGTTATTTGAAGCTCCCCCAGCTCCAAGTCAACCCTGCCTCGGGCTAAAGCAGGGACATTAAGAGACAACAGATGTGTCTCTGCAATAATGTATTTAAGAAGGGGACAGGACAAAAGAAATTATTGTTGAGACCTGCAGCAGAGAGAGTAGGGAGATGTGAGGAAAAACACCTATACAGATACCTGGAGTCAGTGAGGAAGGAGAGGGGAGGGCGAATAGAGCGGAGATTCCCCTGCAGCCTGCGGTGAGAGAACAGGCTGTGCCCCTGCAGCCTACGGATTATCACGGCGGAGCAGCCCATGAAGGACCATGGCAAGTCAGAGATGGACTCACAGCCCATGAAGGACCATGGAGGAACAGAAATGGACCTGCAGCCCATGGAGGACCCCACATCAGGGGAGGAGGTGACTGCTCCCGAAGCAGACCAAGACTCTGTGGGCAGCATGTGCTGGGTCAGTGCAGCCCTGAGGGGCTGCACCACATGGGAAGGACTCCCTTCAGAGGGGTTCGTGAGGGACTGTCTGCCATGGGAGGGACCTTGCATTGGAGCAGGGGAAGAGTGTGAGGAGCCCTCCCTGCCTGAGGCGGAAGGAGTGGCAGGGACAACCTTCGGTGAACTGACTGCACCTCCCCATCCCCCATCCCCCTGTGCCACTGAGGGGGGGAGGAAGTAGAGTCATCGGGAGTGAGGAGACTCTAGCCCGGGAAGGAGGGAGGGATGGAGAGGAGAAGGTGTTTGTTTTTAGGATCTGGCTTTTTGTGTATCCTTATCCTACTCTGCTTTGATTGATAACTGATTAAATTTATTTTTTTCCCCAAGCTGAGTCTGGTTTTGCCCATGACCATAATTCGTGAGGGAACCCTCCCTGTCCCTGTCTCAACCCGCCAGGTTTCATTAAATTTTCTCCTCATCCCACCGGGGAAGGAGGAGTGAGAGAGTGGCCACGTAGTTGTTTGTTGCTGACTGGGATCCAATCATAACAAAGTCTTTTGTGGTTTCTCATTAATCTCAGAAATACTATCCACAAACCATCGAAAACAGAGAAGCAGAAATCTGAGTCTATCTGTGGAGACACTTTGGTGCTTAATGGCTCAGCTTCAGCATAGTGTGGGGAGGAGGAAAAGAGTCAACACAGTACATGGCATGATGCTGTGCTGNGGAGGTGACTGCTCCCGAAGCAGACCAAGACTCTGTGGGCAGCATGTGCTGGGTCAGTGCAGCCCTGAGGGGCTGCACCACATGGGAAGGACTCCCTTCAGAGGGGTTCGTGAGGGACTGTCTGCCATGGGAGGGACCTTGCATTGGAGCAGGGGAAGAGTGTGAGGAGCCCTCCCTGCCTGAGGCGGAAGGAGTGGCAGGGACAACCTTCGGTGAACTGACTGCACCTCCCCATCCCCCATCCCCCTGTGCCACTGAGGGGGGGAGGAAGTAGAGTCATCGGGAGTGAGGAGACTCTAGCCCGGGAAGGAGGGAGGGATGGAGAGGAGAAGGTGTTTGTTTTTAGGATCTGGCTTTTTGTGTATCCTTATCCTACTCTGCTTTGATTGATAACTGATTAAATTTATTTTTTTCCCCAAGCTGAGTCTGGTTTTGCCCATGACCATAATTCGTGAGGGAACCCTCCCTGTCCCTGTCTCAACCCGCCAGGTTTCATTAAATTTTCTCCTCATCCCACCGGGGAAGGAGGAGTGAGAGAGTGGCCACGTAGTTGTTTGTTGCTGACTGGGATCCAATCATAACAAAGTCTTTTGTGGTTTCTCATTAATCTCAGAAATACTATCCACAAACCATCGAAAACAGAGAAGCAGAAATCTGAGTCTATCTGTGGAGACACTTTGGTGCTTAATGGCTCAGCTTCAGCATAGTGTGGGGAGGAGGAAAAGAGTCAACACAGTACATGGCATGATGCTGTGCTGGCCGCACCTGCTCAACTCCTAGCCATGCATCTCAAACTATCACCAGCCAATACCCAGTCTATGTCCCTGTTTCACTCTCATGAAGACAGAATTGACTTGATCTCAATTTAGCAGTGGACATAAGCAAACACTGACAGTGTGGGTGACCACAGGGAGCCTTGGTTGGAGTGTGGGCTCAGTCTTGAGCATTATATCCTTTGGGATATAATTTAGAATCATAGAACGGTTTGGGTTGGAAGAGACCTTAAAGATCACCTAGTTCCAACCCCCCTGCCATTGGCAAAGACACCTTCATTTACACCTGTTATAAACAGATGAGCCTTTAATGAGAATAATGCCCAGTCCGCCTGTGAAGGATTAGCTACCTTCCTGGCTAGCTCTTACAGGCCAAGTCTCTGCTGATGGACCAGAACCAGCAGGGATGGTCTCAGTGTGACAGTGTGAACTGTGAGAATGTGTTGTGGTTTGAATGAACAAAATGTCACATTGGAGAAAGGGTCCAAGGACCAGTGACTATAGCACAGAGCTGCTGATGAGCTGAAGAAAAAGGCCAGCACACCTCCAGCGATGGCGGATGTTTGGGTGACTTGTGTTGGCCTGAAAACCTGCAGCTGCCAGACACAGATGTATTCCTCCTGGTGCTGCATTTCCTTTGCTCTGGCAATTTGGGCTGCAGGGCTTCCATTTACAGGATACTTTTTTTGTTTCTCCTGGCCACGGGGGAGCTTATCAGATGGTAGAACTTGGTGGAGTGACAAAGATTGATTAACACTGAGGTGGAATGGGATTTTTACTTCTGCCTCTATAAACACCTGAGTGACAGTCAGCTGTGTGTGACTGTGGTCTTATCAATAACAGTTTATGTGAGATGGGCTTGAAGTAAAACATTTTGTATTTAAACATCCAAATCTTTGGAGTCATAGCAATATTAGGTAAAGAAATCAAATACTGTACTATTTCAGCATCAGGAAGCAGCTGAAACAAACAGGCAATGTTTCAGAGAAATATAACAAAAGATGTGCAACAAGATTTGGGGATATTCTGAGAGATAATTCCCTGTAAATTAAGGTCAATGTGCGAGATTTTGACTGAGATATATAAGAAGATGACAGAAGGCATATTTCAGATCTGATTGCTCTTTTTCTCATACATCACTTTGTAATGGAGGATTAAGAGGTTTGCGATGAAATTATAACCATATTCGAAAATGCCTTCCTGGAGTTTTGAGGAGATCTCTGCATTTTGCAACCAGGGCTCAGATTTTCAAGTGTAGCAGACTATCTATTTTTATTATTACAGAATAATAAACTGAGCCTTCATTGGGATTCAAATCCTGGTTTTTGGTCAAAGGCTTAGGTAACAAGCAGGCTGCAGGTTTTGCAATTTGGGCTAAGACAGACCTCTAGAGAGTAACAGTGTCTGTCACCTTTCATTACTATGGGACATATGTAGGGATGAAGGGAGCCACAAGAGACCATCTAGATGAGTACCTGGTGTTTAATCAGTTTTCTGGAGATCTTTGTAAGACTTTCAACCAACATGGCATATCAAGGTTGAAATTTCTTGGTGGAATTTCTCCTTCCACTACTGCCAGCAAAGCCTCTTGTTCATGATGCTTAACATTGCTCACAGACCTAATTGAGAAGCAAAGGCCTATTTACAGTTAAATTGTCATCTCAGATCAGGCTGAAGGAAAGAAAATTTCAAAAGTCATAACGCCATGTGGGAATTGGTCCATATCTTCTCTGTGTCGCATAACAAGGGAAGGCAAAATATATGTGCATGCTCCCATATGGGTACTTGCACCAGAACAAAACATCTCGTCTCCAGACATTTTCCCATTTTGAACCCAGTAGTTTATCTTGATTCTTCTTTTTATGCTATAAATAAATAAATAAAACAGCTCAGTTTTCTTTCTGAGCTCTGTGTTAAGGGTGCTTCCACTCTGATCTTTTGCTGTGCAGCCTTATGAATAAAAAATCCGGTATTTCTCATTTGCCTTTCTTTTTTCCATCATGCCTTCCAGACATAACCTGTGATTGCCACAAAGCAAAAAAAAGCATTCAATACTTTTTTCACTTTCACATTTCTCTAATTATTTTCCAATGGACAGTTAACCAGCTCCTTCAGCAGGATTCATTTCTGACCACGAGGTTGCTCAGTGGGCCCTGACAGATACGACATTACAATACCCCTGTGTCAGATCAGGATGTTGCAGCATCTCAGCTGAGATGACTCATAACAGAAACTGTGCTAGTGCTATTAGAAGCTGGAATAAGCACTGATGTGAGAGGCTAGAAGTGCTTAAAGGTGTGAAAGACAGGCACGATCTGGCATGAATCTTAAGAAGGGTGTGAGAGCTATAATGGAAAGGAAGGACTAGTTTGTAAGGAAAACAAAAGTTTGAGTAGAAAAAGGAATAAAAAAATTAGGGAGGAATTCTAGATTATAGAATAGGAAGACTGAAATATACAAGGATGAGAAAGAAAAAAGAAATCATAGTAATATTTGCCAGGCAGTCTTTTAACATTGTCATAAACAGACAATCTTCTGAGGATCCCATACAGTAGTTTAGTCAATACAATAGCAGAGAAATGAGTCACCTGATTTATTTGAAGAAAAATCATTTGGTATTACATAGATATTACTTCCTCTTTTGTAATGTTAATCTCTGTTCAGCATAGAAGTACCTATTCTACAGATATTTCCTTTACTTGTTTTACGTCTTCTTACTAATTTTCTTTGTTGGCCTTGATTCTTTCCATGGCTTTGCATTTATAGTACACTGTCAACATTTTTGTAGTGATAGCACGCTATCAGAAAAATGATTTAGTTTCGTTTTGTGCTGGAGTGGGTGATCATTGCAGTGGAGAATCTGGCTCTATTTCAGTGTCTGATATATCAATAAAATACGTATGTGTGGTTTGTTTATGTATTTTTTTTTCACCAGTTTCACTATATTTTCACAAAACCACGCTCAATTCTTGGCTCTGCTGTGGTGTGACTTTGGGATAGTTCATGGGTTTTTTCTTCATAAATTGGGAACAGCGCTTCCTTCCACTTACTGGCTGTCTCATATGTATGTTTACAAACGATTATATTAAATTCTTTTAAATGTGTTTCTCTAACACAGAGCCCTGTGGAGACTCCACTCTTAGTTGGGACCTGTTGGTGTCATTATAGAACAAATATTGCTAGTTTTGCACTGCAAACGACTTTGTTTAAGAATGAAACCGAGTTGGGGATCTAGGCTCTGTATTTCTCATGTGCCTATTCTTATAAGGAAAGTGTAGTAACCTATTATCAGGTTCCAATTTGTATTTTTTTTAAATACTAGCTGCTCTTTGTTCACATCTTAAGAACTGCTTCAATCCTTCAGCTGTCCAAATGGAGTAATCAGGATAACTTTCTTCACATCATTTCAGCAGCTGTGTTGAGAGTATCTTGTTTCCAATACAGATACAAGCAGAAAGTAATTTGTCTATTTATTTATTTTTACCTCAGACTATGTGCAATCAAAGACATTTTAGGGTGGCAACTTTGGGGTTGCTTCAAGAAATATGAGGTTACTAATCTAAAGTCTGTATGCATTTAACCAGACTAACTCATAACAATTTGAAAAATAATTGATAGTCATTTTAGTACCCCTCTTGCTGACTGAAATTTAACTGTGAAATAGCAGATTAAAAAATCTCTAACATAAAAGAGATGTAAAAAATATATTATTCTTAGTTGCACTGCATGCATTCAAATAATTTTTACTGATTATTAGACCCTTGGCAACCCCAATGAATTTGAAGAAGACTTTTCCAATGGATTTGATGGAAATGCTTAAATGTGTTTGAATAAAACTGTGAATGAGCCATCCTCTCATAGCTAAAAGTGTTTGCTTGGAAGTGAATTGAGACACCCTAGGGAGAGGTTTTCTTGTACACATATTCATTCCATTAAAGCTCTATATGGCAACAAATTACCAGGAACACTTCCACTCAAGTTTTAATATATAGCAGTTTCTAAGTGTCTTGGCTCGAAAAACAAACTTAAATACTGCACTAGCACAGAAAACAGAAATAATTCTAAGAAGAATTCAATCAATGCAGAAAAAAAAATATTAGTGTTTACTGAACACACATGGAGGACAGAAGAGTTCAAATTACATGGCCACTGAGAAAGAAGATGAACACTAGACTGGAAGAAGGAAAGTTATTTCTTCTGTGAGCTAACTATGCAGAGGGTAGTGACTTCAATTAAAATAAGTAACAACTGGCCTTTAAAAGAGTGACCAAATCTTGTTAGCCTTGCTAAAGCTTGCTGAAATAAATGGATTTTCCTAGGAAAGTAATGCATATTTTTATCTCTCATAACAGATAGTAAATAAAGTTTCTTCTGTTTGCACTGGCATGCTGGAGAAAAGTCTAAGGCATATTGGGGTGAACAATTCATAATTAATACTAATCCTACTGTCACAGATGAAAAAATTAAGACAATTTTCTTAATCGTATTAATTTTAAATTCAAATTCCCTCAAGAAAATCAGAGATGTTCAGAAATCTGTTCCTCATTCCCATTGGCTTCCAGCCCTGTGTCTGTATCCATAAGACCATCTAGAATAGTTATAACTCTGTATAAATGGACTTTTTGCAATCAACATTTTATCAAATTGAACAGTACATCACTGGGCACCTTGGGGGGAAGAAAAGATCAAGGAAGGGCTGAAAACCTTCCCTTTGTTGTTCTAGTAATTTTTGCATGCTTTAAAATCACAAAGTCCTCATTTCAGCTACTGCTTTGTTATTCTACACAAATAGAAGTGAAAGATTTCATATTCACCTCTGTCATTCTAGGTGTCCAAAGAACTTGTCTGGACAAAAAGAGTTATGCTACCTGTAAGCAATTTATGGGGAAAAAAAGGATAATGCAGGAAGATCAATAGCCATGTACCATACTAAGTGCAATAATCCTGCTGCATATCACTTAGCAGAAGCACTGCACAGTTACACTAAATAACTGAAGTGTGCATATTGACTACGCAGTGATAAGGAGTGAAATGTTTCACAGTAATTAATGAAACCACTATGATTCTTTTCTTTTTTAGCGGACTCAGTATGCTTATTTCCTGTGGCATAGTAAAGCTGTGGTAACAGGAGCAGCCTACTGGCTTTTGCACACCTGATTGTAGAGATTTAAGTTTGTTTGTTTTATGACTTTAGCTTCAAAAGTACCTTAGGGATTGTGACAGGAAATGATTGCAACCTCACATGAATAGCAGTATAATACAGCAGCTGAAACCTGAAGAATTCTGTTTTGTGACTCAAGTTCTTCTATTAGACTGCAATTTCTGGATGTTCTGGTTTTGCTTTTCTGGTTATACTGGTTTTAACACACTATTATGTAGTGGAAATGTATAAAGAAATGTTACTGACTGAAATCTTAACTTTGCACTTCTCCATTCTGTAAAGGCTGGCTGCTCTCCCTTGTGTTAACCTAGGTACTTCTGTATCTGTTTGTTAGACAGTCAACTGTAAAGTGCTTTCAAGGAAACTCTGTGGAGAAAATGGATATGAAGTGATGAGATTTCCCTGAGTCTAATCTCTCCCAAGGGTATTTAAACACTACTAATAGTGAGGCAAAAATGCATATAAATACAAAATATTTGGGCTTGAAACAGCCAAAACGTTTGGGGTGTGCTGTAATAATTTCTTCTAGAAGGAATACTGTTGACTTCTCAGATTCTAGTAAATATAAACAGTGAAGTTCCTGTTTAATCTTATGTGATGGATTCCAGCAAGCATACATGGAGCCTGGTGAAGCAATGAAATTACCTGTTAATATGCTTTCACTCAGAATGTTTGCTAGTACCACTTGCTTTTGTGTTTATGTTATTATCAATTTCTTGGTAAAACAGCAGACTCAGAACAAAGATACTATTTATATAAAATTCATGTAGAAAATAGCTGTGTTTAGTTTAATATAACTTTTTCAAAACATCTGTTTTTCTATAAAATAACATTATTTTGAATACTGAGAGAACTGAGCAGACACTTCAAGCAAACCTCTTGGATGTCAGGGTAATTTAGGGGATTGTTAAGCAGTTCAAGATGCATGAACTCACAAAAAGTGATGGAAAATGAAAAAAATTGTTTTTCTGATGGAAAATTTTTCTTTGGAACACAATTTGTTATTTTTAAAAAGTTATATGGTTGTGTTTTTAAAATAACATCTTAACATTCAAAGTATGCTTATATTGAAAGAAAAGTTAGTGCAATAAGGTAAACAAAAAAGTTTCTCCTTTATAAAGAAAAATATTTTTTAACAAAGATTGAAGAAGTTGAACTTTATTATTATTATACAAAAACACATTGAAAATCCCCTGTTTGTAGAGCTCTGGCAATTACCTAGTCAAAGAACAGAGAAAGGAAAGGTAGAACACAGAGGAAAAGAGTTGGGATTTAAGCACTTAATAGGAATTTGATTTTTCTGGCTGTCATACAAGAAGTGGTTGCTTAATGTTGAATTCTTTGGCTTTAAATTAAATGAACCAAATTATGTAATCTAAAAGAGCTGCTCCTTCATTCTTACTATTCTTTTTCTGACATTATTTTCCATTAAATTTGCTTAACCAGAAATATACTGAAAGACAAGATTCAGATATTTTAGGTAAAGCTAGAGGAATTATTCATGTCATTTACCTAATCTGATTGATAGTGATATTTTCCATCAAATAACTTATTTGTGAATTGGTGCCTTCCTATTCACCGCTGAACTCCAGCTGTGTGCAAAAGACCTCACAGAAGCTTTATGTGTTACTTCCATCTCAGTTAAAATAAATTTTGAGGACTCATGTGGGACTAGCATGATGAATAGACCATGTTCTGGCCTGCTGTGCAGGGGTGAGTTTTATCCTTTCTGACCAGCTAAAATGATATGAACCTTAAATAAAGCACATATTGACATTGTAAGGCATTATTAAGGTCCACACTGTACCGTGGTGATGAACCATGCCAAAAGTACTCCCAGGGTTGAAATAATTCATTACTGAAATAGCTTCCTTCTAATGACTAAGGCTGACTGTGTCAAAGAGCTTGGATTCCTAACCCCAAGGCCTGTTATACAGCATTAAATAAATCTCACTTTCTGCTCATTTACCTGCTGTAACAAAGGTTGTGAATCATAGCTGACATCAAGATTTGGGTAGGTATCTTTGAAGAATCTCCCTCTGATTATTGGATGAACTTGCTCTGAGGCAAGCCTGGGCTTGCACTCCCAAAGGGTGATAGGTATGCATGGACAGTACTGAGAAATACCTACCTTTGCATGAGCTATTGAGCCAGTTGTCCTATAACTGTTTTCTTTTAATTTCTAATTCTTGTTTTAATTTTTATTTTGGAGATAGATGAAGTCTGATTTTTTTTTTTTTTCAGGTGAATATCCCAGCTACCAGGCAACACAGTCATGCTTCCTCAAAGTATTTAAAGTTCATTGATCCTGAACTTTTTCAAGATTTGCCAGGAAGTAGCATGATAAGAAATGCAGGGTTCATCCTCCCTCAGGAACCGCCACTGAGTATTCCTTGGAGCTGGGAGAGATGGGAATTAGTCCCATTTAATGAAGGGGAAAGTTGAAGGTCAATGTCTGCTACCCTTGGTCAGTGCTCTAACCACTGCATTACAAGAGAAAAGCACTTCATAGAGCACTCACACTACTCTTCTAAATGGAATGTGACAGCTAGCACCTTATGAATATCTCAGGTTTTTCAGTCTATATTGAATACACATTGAAAATACGCTTTTTTAGAAGGACTCTGAGCTTTCCCAGGACATCTGTCTTCAGAGAATCAGAACCATCCTTGCCAGCTTCAGTCCTGGTAACGGCTCTTTCCTGTCTGCAAATAACCCTTCTGACTTCATTACAGTCATCGGCAGAAGTGAACTGCACGTAAACCATTCCGTATACAGCAAATCTAAACATCTCTGACTAAACTACCACTATTTGACTTCGAAACAAACGAGCAAATAACTACCAAGGTTCTTAAATGTTTACTTGCATTTCTCAGAATGGAATAATCTTCATGCAGAAAATCAGATGGCCCATGGAAACTCATGCAGGAAAATAACTAACTCTTTCTCCATCAGTGTATAGCAGTCATAAGGCTTAGTGACCACTGACTTTTGCCTATTTTCTGGAAATAAATCTTAAATTAGACTTGAATTGACCAAAGGTACTCAGCCTTTTATTAACTTCATTTCATGTGGTACAAGATTAACTCTTCTTAATTATTAAGTAATGAGAAATAATTCAGATTTACAAAATGCTGTTTACAAGATTTTTACATAACTTTTAAAAACTGATAAGAAGATGGAAAACAGGGTAAAGCAAAGAACTGAATAAAAATGCAGAGAAAAATAGGACTAAATAGTAATTTTTCGATACAGCAAGGAGTAAACAATTAACTTCTCTGGATTTTGCAGTGCTTAATGTGTTTAGTAATTATCATCATAGGTGATGAGTGATGAGTTAGAAAAAGATGAAGGTGGTAGGAAAGTAGAAGAAGAAGAGAAAGAGTACAGGGGAATACCTGACAAGAACAGTTATTTTGCCAAAACTATTCCTGATTTTTTTCAGAATTGCCATGTCAAATGTAGACTAGGCCAGCCTGGAAAAAATGTTTAAAGAATTAGACTGCCAAACAGTTGGCAACCGTTCTTTCCAATAAACCAGTAGTTAGAACATGCCGTTATGAGATTAAATACTCTAATTATTCTATTTACCTTTCAGAAAGTGTAATAATGTGAATACTCTAGCCATCAGACTTAAGATATATCTCAGCAAAAAATTGAATGATGGGAAGTTGAAGGGTAACACCTCCATTGACACCACCCCATCTTGTGTCAGAAAGCATGCTTTGATGTCTGCATTTCAGCTACCAGACTGCTACAGATTTCATTTCTTATCCTAGCATCTTAAAAAGAAAAGTAGAACAGCATCCACAGGAGAATTCAGATCTGTGTCTTGATCTGCCTTATAATCAAAGTTATATAGTTAGAGCCATTTCAGTCTGTAGGCACAAAGGCCCCTTCTCCACATCTTAGTTGAGCATGCAATCTACTAGGCTATTGGAAAGTGATGAGGCTGTTACCTCTCCCAGTAGTTTTGAGTTGCTAACAATTTATTGCTTTGACTCCTCAAACTATGTGAGCACCAGAGTATTTCATTTGAGGTTCAATGAAAGTCTTGTCAAGCACAGTAACCTGCTCATCCTAGATTTTCATTTTGGGAAGAAATAATGAAACATTTATATACTTGTTTAAATGCTAATCAGCTTTTGTTTGGCATCCAGACCAAAATATTAATTATTCTTACAGCCTTAGTCAAGGACAAAGAGCTTGCTGATGAGCTTCAGAGGGACTTCATCTTACATAAATGGGTTATTTAATGGCAAATGAAATTTTGTGCCAAAAAAACCCCAAATACTAAAGCATAAGGAACTATTAAATCACTTGTCAAACCTTGCAGCAGTCAAGACTAACAGCAGTAGATAAAGAAAGGGACAACATTTCTGAAGACCTCTGAAAAGTTCAGCTGCAGTAAAAATACAAGCACAATATTAGAATACACAAAGAATGAGATTGAGATATATAAGATTATATTATAGTACCCATCTGTATTCTGCATAGTGCATCATCCTGTATTATTTCATCTAATGTACTATGTGGCATCTGTCGAATATTTCTTCAGAACAACAATTCAAAACAAGAAGGGATTAAAAAAATCAACAGGGTTAATAAAGGACATAAAATCCCTCTCAGTGAAAAACAAGAAAAATCTTACATGAATGTCAAGAAAACAAATAAGTGTTAACCCATTAAAATGAACAAGTGTAATGAATTTGGATTAGGAAAATTTATTTTCACTGACGCATGTTACAAACAATAAAGAACATTACATGAGCTTATAAGGCACCTTTATACATTTTGTCAGAGCTAGTGAAAAGAGATACATTTTTTCACCTGATTGTCAATTAAATTCGGGATTTTTTTTTTCCATAGAAAATTTATTTAAGATACACAATTTAACAGTATTCTCAAAGGAATATGGACATTTAAATGGCTGCTCAGACTATGCAGATACCATCTACAATAGCTTAGTTTTTGGAAGAGAAAGAACGAGTGATAAAGACTAGTTGGAAGGACATATTTGTTCATTATTATCTACTGCAAGTTTTGAAGATTTTCTTACATGTAAATCCTGAAGCTGGATGTAAGGCTGCAACAAAATACTCCTAGATCTCATTTTCCTGGTCTTGTTCAGACAGATTTTTCTTTCATATTCTAGTTTCTGAACTGTGGTGACTTTTACTTCTCTGAGAGTATAATATAATTACACCTCTTGCAGAACATCTCAGTGATATTTTGTGAAAATAATTAACTACATTCTCAACTTTTCCATATTCACTCCTTAAGAAAATCAGTTATGGTTCATTATATTCCTTTTCCTCCCTTACCGTCTCTGGAAATCTGAGGGAACTATTATTTTCACTGATGTACATCTAACTGTTGGTCACATTGCAAATGAGAAGGAGATAGCCACCATCTATTAAAGTGAATAGCTAATTTTCATAAAGACCTTGGTATACATAATATTTATTAAAGCATGCATAAATTGCACATTTAACTATCCAGAAGATAAGAACTTCTTTAATAACACAGCAGTGAACAGACCTGAAATATAAATAATGATATGGGATATGAACATCTGAAAACATTTAACAGCCAGTGAGCTATCTTTTCCTCCTATCATCAGAGATATAAGAATATTATAGCACCACCTTGCACAACCTCTACCATAAAGTTAATTACCTTTGGATAGACCCCATTTAATTGCTCATAAAATTGATCTGACTTTCTAGCTTTTATTGCAACCTGTATGTCATCAACAAAAGTGCTTACAATAAATAAGACTTTTTTCCACCTCTCTGATATAATCACAAAATTAAAACTAAACAGTTGTTCCAATGCATCTTGGCATAAGCAGTAAGTATCTATCTCTAGAATACACCAGAACAGTGCACATGCACAGGCTCTTTAAAATTTTTCTGGTTGAAAGGTCATATGAAGAGATAATTATTTAATATTCTGACACTGTTGAGTCTCTAAGATACCACT
>VZSC01009405.1:126535-144897 GCA_013398225.1 Steatornis caripensis
GGGGAGGGGAGGAGAGGAGAGGGGAGGGGAGGGGAGAGGAGAGGAGATCTCAGTTGGAAGGTATCTACAACAACCATCTAGTCCAGCTGCCTGACAAATTCAGAGCTGACCAAAAGTTAAACCATGATGTTAAAGGCATCATCCAAATACCTCTTAAACAGACAGGCTGGAGGCATCGACCACCTCTCTAGGAAGCCTGTTCCAGTGTTTCACCACTTGCTTCACATGCTTCCTAATATCCAGTCTGAAGCTCCTCTGGTGCAGCTTTGAACCATTCCTGTGAGACCTAACACTGGATACCAGGGAGATTAGCACCTCCCTCTCCATTTCCCCGCTAGAGGAAGCTGTAGAGAGCAAAGAAGTCGCCATTCAGCCTCCTTTCCTCCAAGTTAGGCAAGACCAAAGTCCTTAGCCTCTCCTCATAGGACTCTCCTTCCAGCCATTTCACCAGCTATATAGAGTAATATATTCACCAGAATATATTGTTACACAAACAAATGTTCACTTTGAGCAGACTCCGAAAAAAGCATGTACACAATTGTTCTGGATAATAATTTTGTCCACCAAAATTTTGAAAAATCAAGATATTCAAGAAATTTCCTCTGGGATGAGCTAAATTACTTTTCTTAATCCTAGTATAAAACATTAGAACTTATTTTAGCTTTCTTAAGCTTTTGGATATTTTAAAATGAAGACAAAATATCTTTAAAATACTTTATTTAAAAGCAGATTAAAATGCCAAATAAATTTTTTAGATTTTTTTTGAGATTGTTTGATTTGTCTAAAAGAACTAACGGAAACTATTTTCTATCTTAAAACTGTCCATTGACTTTTCCTACCTACCTCATTATTTTCTTTCTCAAGATCAGTCTTTGACCTACATGTTTACACAGTCTATGTCTCTGATTTACTACTCTGGTTTTAAAGTACTTGAGCTCAAATATAGGGAGTATATTTTAATCCAGCCTACTTCCTTGTTAGGAAATGCAGTACAGGTATTTTGGCTAAAATTACCTGTGTTTAAATGCATCATTCTGATGCTTTTGATTCAGTTACATTTGCACTCTGTAAATTGCCATATCAACATTGAGTTGTATGACTGGATGCTGCCAAATGCATTATTTAAGGCAGTACCTGAGATGACTTTAGTGCCGGTAAAGAGTGCTTGGAAGATATATCTTCCATGTGTGTTTTGTAATAGGCAACAAACCTTAACTGAGGAAAAGACAAGATAATATTTTCCCCAAATACTCCTACTCTGTAAAATTCATTAATCAAAATGGTTAATGAAGAGAGATATTATAGTCAAACTTTACTGACTAAAAATTGTTTGCTTTCATTACAAGCAGTCAGTGGAGCCTGGTAACAGAAAACAAATAAACAAAAAGAGAAATGGAGGTTGAAAGAAAATTTGGACTTGAGACTAGATTTATGCTGTTGTGTGCAAGTATTATTTGCAGTAGTATCCTTTGGCCATCTGCATTGTTGCAGCTTTTGGAGCATGCTCAGAGAGGAATAAAGGCATCCTAACTAGCATACTAAAGGGCAAGTCAAGCCCGGCCCTGACCATGCTCTTCAGTTCGTTCCTGAAGGAGGGCTTCTCAGATAACCTACCACTAACTAATCTAGCTAGCTACATGTCAGAATACAAACAAATTCTTTTATTTCATCCTGCTGCCTTTGTTTTTGAAAACGCAGGCACAGAGGCAGAACATCCCATCTGGTTATTTACTGGGGTCATGTTGCCTTAAATCTACAGCAATCCTAGGCACAACTCTAGTTTTCATAAGATGTGTGACCACAGTCAACCTTGCTCACATCCAGGGACACAATAGAATATGTCTCACATCCACCTTGCTTTGGCTTTGAGAGACCAGGTTTCACTTTTAAGCGGCATGAGCTCTGACATCGCTGGTCAAGGAATTAGACCTGAGTTGCTGAATGACATAAATGTACCTGAGGACCATCCAAGCTGTCTCATGAGGAATGGCAGTGAGATAATTCCCTGGAAATTAGCATTATGGTTGTATACAGCCTGCAGCCTTTGTGAACACTGGAAGTTAGTGCACATGGCAATTGCTGTTGCCAGCTGAGGTCCATGCTTCTCTCCTTCCAAAGAGCAGCAAGCCACAACATTTTGAAGCAGATGCTAACCACTACACACAGATACAAGGAAAGCAGAGCATTCTTTCTATTTACATACAGGATGTAAGGATCCCACTGATGTATCCTGTTCATCTCACCTCCAGACTGCTCCTTCCAATTCCCCAGCCTGATAGTGTCTACTGGCACTTTGCAGGCACAGGACCCCAGGATAACCCGCAGAGAATTTAGTACATCAAAGATGCAGTCTGGAGAAGAGTGGGTTGTCCTGGGGCAGCTCAGTCCAATCCTTAAGGGACAGAGACAATAGTTTCCTACTCCCTCCCATCTGCCTGCCCAGACACAGGCATATACATGCAAACTTGCTCCAGTCATGCACTATCCACTTCTCAGTGACAGGATATTACTGCCCAGACTTTGTCATATTTCTCAAGAAACCAGACTGGCTTTTGTCTGACTCAGTTTATTTGAAGTCTGCCCAAGAAACAAGATTGGCACTTGGTAGAGTGCTCGGGACATCTCTGGGAAAACATATCATTGCACTAACATAGGTGTCAGGATGAATCATCTCTTATAGACGTCTTTGTACAACCCACACCACTGCTCCGGTGATGGGCCATGATCCTTCTCTTTCACTCAGAGTTAGCACCTCAGCACACGCTTGTAGTAATTACAGGGGTAGAAAGCAGAGAAAACAGAGCTCTGAGAATATTGATTAGCTGTGGCGCAGCTTTGTCTGGCCCTGACAACCACCCCACTGAGGTCTCACTTCATCTTTGCTTTTCATCTTAGGAAAGCAGCTATGTCATTCTTAGGATCAGTCCTTCAACTTGTCCTTAGGCTCCACGTTCTTTGGGCTGCCGTCCTGGAGAGGGAGAGAAGCTCCTGCCTGTGCCTTGCTGATCCTGACTGCCAGATAAAAAGATTCATGGCGGAAGCAGGGAGTGAGTCTTGAGAATTAGAATTTAGGTCTCTTCTGTGTAGCATCACGGTTTCTGAAGAGATCATTTTATTTGGCAGAGGTCTTGATGACTTTCACTGAGTGTTCATCAC
Source organism: Steatornis caripensis (assembly GCA_013398225.1). NCBI lineage: Eukaryota > Metazoa > Chordata > Aves > Caprimulgiformes > Steatornithidae > Steatornis > Steatornis caripensis. Next base: position 129,692 of record VZSC01009405.1, read on the forward strand.
AAGGTAGATAGAATACTTAATTTTAAGGAACACTCAATCTTAAGGAACCCACATAAGTTTCATCAGTACTAGTAAATGAAATGTACTTGGTGACATTCCACCTGTGATTTAGTTTCCCTAAATAAGAAGGGTATAAATTCACGCTCCAATTATTTCCTTCTCTTTAATCATATGGGGAAAAAAAGAAGTTTCAAATGTTTTCTTTTATTCATTTTTTTTTTTTTCCAGTTTGTTCTTACATAATAAAGGAAAAAAACCCAAAGCGTTGTTTGGCTTGCTTTCCTGCAACTTTATGTATCACCCTTTTATTCTCTTTGTTCTTCATAAATAAACTTGCTGTATTTTATTTCTCACTGATTTTTTTTTTAAGTAACTTTTGTTACCCCTCTTTGCACTCTTTTGTTTGGAGGATGAAATGGCTACACAGCATTCAAGGTGAGGGTATCTCATTGACTTCTGTGGTGACAAGACAATGTTTATATCTACATCATACTGTGACCTAACTGCAGGGGAAAAAAAAGAAAAAAAAAAAGAGAGAGAGATAAAGGAGGCTTGATTTATTTTCAGAAAGTTAAAAATTAGCTGTTGCAACAGGACTTCAGCTAGACCAGTGAGGAGATGTGGGGCGGATTTTGTGAAATGGCCATGTTACACTACTGAGAATCTGCTCCCCTCTTTGTGACCTCTAATTATTTCACAGCACATGTGAAACCGCACAATGTGATTTGAAATTGGAGATTTACTTGGTACGTTAGCACCATCAGCACATTTTCCTTCCATTTTCCCCCCAATGGATTTTCATCTCACAGACAGACAGGAAAGCAGAGGAGAGGGGAAACAGAAAAAGGAAAAAGGACCTTTTAAATTCTGCTTCTGTATAGGGCCACAGAAATCCCGCAAGCTAAACACAACACAGACTGAAAAAGAAGTGGGAAGAGATTATCAGGAGCCTGGCAAGAGCAGAGTGCAGTCAGTGGTGAGGTGAAGGCTGTTTTGGGGGATAAGCAATTTATGTGTTATCAGCGCAGTAGAGAGAACAGTAGCTCCCTGCACTGAAAGGAGATTAAAAAGCAACAATAGCCTTTTCTGTACACCACAGACAAATCTGCTAACTGTATGAGAAGCTGAGAAGCTGCTTAGAGCTGATGTTTGTTTAATTCTCACCTGCACCCACTTGAACTGTGTAAATGACATGGTGCTTTTCAGAACATATGCATATGTTTCCATGTGGCTTCGTTTTGTGAAAGAGCTTGTGCCCAGTTAATCTAGCAGTGCTGTAAGATCTGCTGCGAATACAAACGACAACATCCATCCCTCACTCTGAGTAGCCTTGTGGCTCCAGAAAAGTATGAGGAAAAAGGCTTTTTTGTTTTTTTTTTTTTCTTTCTACAATCAATCATAACGGGGAGCTGATAGCAATCAGGGTTGTGTAATACAAAATAAAGGTCAAAGCAAGAGTGGCCTCCTTTGTCAGAATAGGACTTCAGTTAGGAAACTCAAACATTGGCTCAGTTCAGACCCAGGATAATTAATACTTTTGATAAATCAGTACATCACATGTAGTATTTTGGAAGAAAGAGATTAATGGAGGAGCAGCACAGTCAGGTTGTCAAGACATTCGGACAAGAGTTAGGAGACAGGATGTTTTTTGCTGCTACTGATTTTCACTGTGTCCTTGAGTCAATCATTTCTCCCTTTCTCTTTCCCCTTTGCCTCTAGGACATTACACACATTTTATGCGCTACCAGTTCCTTGCAGCGAGAGACAGCTTTCTGGCAACATCCCTGACTGCTCCAAAGGTAACATTAAAAGCCAGTTTCTGGAAGTCCTTAGCAGGCAGAGTACTGGTAACTCAGGCCCTGTAAGCAAGGCTGTAGATGTGCTTCTTTAGAATACGCTTTCACACAAGGACAGTGTCTTTCTGTGTGCGTCTAGCCCTCCCTTACAGCGTCTTATCAAGACTGACTCAGTTGCCTTCTAGGTACATACAGCCACCACCATAATAAGAATAAGATAGGTTATTTAGCAAACTTTGCTTGTCTGACACTAGATGTTCTGACATTAGCAGGACTATTGTAACCCATTCACAATAAATTCACTCCTTTGCCCATATCACACATCATTAGTTGCTAGATAATCTGAATCAGTGTCTGTTACTAACAGTCTCAAACCAGATCAATTACTTTGGATGTAATACCACAATAACAACATAATTTAGGGATGCAGGGACTTCCATACAATAACATCAAAACTCTGTTATGGGGGCAGTATACTACACTCCTCCTGAAGTTTCTGAGCTCCGTCATGAAGTGTTTTTTGTTTTTACATTGTGAAAGGCTGATCTAGACCTTTGCTATCTGGCTGGTTACAAAAAACCCAAAAGCTTACTCTTATTTGCAGCCCATCTATATGTTCTTGTCACGGTTTTACTCTTTTGCTGAAACAACCTTTATTTTTCCTCATGTACATAGTGTCCTGACGCATGTGCAGATGTCTATTTGATCTTTTCAACCTTCACTCCAACGTGCCAGACAAGCCTAAACTTAATAATTACCTTTCTACCTTCTTTTTGCATAATGTTCTACTACCAGAGTAGAGGTTTCCAAACTGTATTTGTAGATTCAGAAAATCTGCACAAATATCTTGCCTTACTAATTTGAAAGATGAGATGGAGTCACAATTCGAGACAGAGACAGATGCAAGCGAAGCAGTTGCATTCATTTTCCATTTTGCAGGCTGGAGGTGTGAGGAAAATTACATCTCCTGTCTTCTGCTGAATCCAGTCTTGGTAAATGCACCGGCCAGAAGGCAAAGATATAGATTCATGGCCTTGGTCTCCTTTCTAGTACCTCCTCTGAAATTTTGGACATGTTTTTGACCCTTCTCAGGTCTGTTTGTTATCTTTTTTTTAAGGAAGACATCATAATTCTTAAAGCCTCACTGCATACATTTGTGAAAAACAGAAGGTACACCAAGAATTTTTCATGTATGTATGTGCCATAATTTGCTAACTTCATCCGAAGTCCTGGATGCTGAAAAAAAAGAAAAAGCATTAAATCAGCTTCATCTTTGTTTCTTGGTTAAAGAGTTCCTGGTTTATAGCGTACAGGATAATAAAATTCATTCTTGTGTTTGATCAAGATCTGTCAATATCAAAATGCAAGGGCTGATTCTGCTCTTGGTTGTTTAGATTTTAACATGTTACTCCTGTTTTTCTGTGGTGTAAGATTACACCCATTTCTGACATGATTTTACATAAAGAATGTTAATTGCTCCAGATTGAAAAGTACTAAATATATATTTGTATTGTGTAGAGATGATGGAATTTTGCTATTCCACTTGCAAGCCAGCTTTAAAAACGTTTCTGCATAGGCATCTTAACTGTGTAGGCAGAAAGCTCTGCACTCTCAAAAGCTCCTTTGTTTACTAAACAACAGCACAAGGAAGACCCAGGAAACCTTTCTGCTGCTTTGTTTGTAGAGTCACAGCATTTCTCAAAGTGCCGGCTTGTAAGATGTAAGCTATCCTATATTAATTACTTATAATTTAATTATTGCACATTGTCTTTTCTAGCTGAATTATTGATTTCTGATTCCAGCTGTTCTGCCTGTAGTTGACAGTAGAATTACTGTTCACAGGCTGCTCACTGATTGTTCCTACGGGTATGGATATTGCATGATGGCTTAAATTTTGTTCAGTTTTTTCTTTCTATTTTGTTTTGTTTTGATTTTCCTCAAGCTTTCTAATCAAACAAAATTTTAAGGATTGCATAGTGGAACAGCTGCATGAATCAGTGTTCCACCACCAATAACCTTATTGTCCATTAACACAGGACTCGAGAGTCAGTCACCCCTGACATTCACAAGTTCTCGTTTCTGTTACTGAATTTTGGTGCAGCTCTGAAGAGGAAATATGTTCTTTGTCACACACATACATGCATTCTCCCTCATTTTAAAACAGAAAGACATTTTTCTTTCTATATAATATAATTACAAGTTCTTTTCAAATGAAGTAAATAAACAATTAATGTTAGAAATATTTTCAGTTATTTTCCCCCTCTTTTTCAACAATGTTTAGAAAGAAAAATCTGTGGGTTTGGGTTTTTTTTAATTATTAAATCTGCAATGCTTCCTCTATGCTTTATGGACATTAAACACCTGATACTTTATGTATCCTGTTCCTCTCTGTGGGCCAAGCTCCATGACAAATCATTTTACCCATAATATTATGATGCTTCCCATCATCTGTGCTGTCATCATCTATTACACCGTCCCTAGGTTATGGGTACTTTACTCAAACAAGAAATCAGTTCCATTGACATCAGGAGCTGAAGTCTAATGGACTGATTGTCTCATGAGTTGACTTAGAGCGTTTCTAAATGGGAAATGTCTGATTTTCTAGCAAAACATCTTCTCTTTCAGGTTTCAGTTGCTCCAGTTTTTCAGGAAGAAAATGGAAGTTTCACTCATAAAAATGTAATTTTTGTGCACCCCAAAAACATCTACTAAAAAAAAGAAGGAAAAATGTTAATTTAAACAATGTATTATTAAAATTATAACCTATTTAAGTCAGTGGCAAATTTGCATTGATACTTAAAGTGCTAAGAAACTTCTCACTCAATTATATAGTGGTTACAATTTCTTATGAAGGAATAACAGAGAATGTGAATTTCATCCTACTGACTTAAAACTACACCCATCTTCAGAAATATGCATTCAAGTGTCTCTGCTGAAATTGCTGAACTCTTATCCCTGAAAAGTCAGCAATTCTGCTCATTGAGAACTCATCAGAGATGTTTGAATTAAAACAGAAACACTTTCATGCCATCCCACTTTCTTTCAGAAAACACAGGTGCTCTGAGTGCTATGTGTGATTTTATATGAACTTATTATAACAAGCCACAGAAGCGTATCTCTTTCTAAAACTAAGAAATCTAAGAGGAAGCTCTTGCTATGGGGCACTACTGCTGAAACAAAGCAAACCAGGGTTAATAAAATAAAGGCACCAGACAGAAAACAAGTCTGTAAAACAAACACACTTGTCATGGCTTACTTACAATCTCTCTGCAGTGTTGAAACTGAGTTAGGAGTGGCCACATTAGCCATTCCATCAAGGTCAAGAATCCCAAATGAGTTGCTATGGGAAACAAATTACTGAGGTGTCAGCTGGAGCTGAAGGTTCAGATATGAGGGAACTTTACCCATTATATGCTTGAAAGATTTCTGGAACAACAGAGGCTGGAAAAGAGCATACTGGTAATAACAAGACTAGGAAAGCAGATGTTTCATTGACCTTTGCTCTGTGTATTCGGACTACCCATTTGCCAGCATGCCTGAGTAGACCAGAAAGGAATTGCAAATAAGGTCTGCTCTCCTGAGGCACAAGTAAATAAATAAATAAATAAATATCAGATATTAAGTGCTTTTTATAGGTAGATATGTAAAAGAAACTCAAAAGCATACAAAATCACCTGGGACTCGTGCTCTATTATTAAAGATGAGGAGAGACTGTTCTGATTTTATTACGACATTAATTTCAGTGGAAGGAATTGAAAACTCATGAAGGAACAAGTTAACCTGCTACTGAGGTAGCAACCCCCCAAAACCCAGTTTCATTCACTTCCTTCACTTAGTAAATGGTCCCTGTGAACATGACCTCTGCTGGAATTGTCTGTGGAAAGAGAATTAGAAGGACTAGAACTTCTGTCCAATACTGAAATTTCTCTTCGTCAAGGCAATCTTTTACTCTTGACGCCATAAAGCTTATCTCCAGATTTGTAGAAGCTGCAATGTTTTTAGTTTCCACCAAGCACTAACTTTGAAAAAAAGAAAAAATTATGTTTGATTACACACAAGCTTGCTCAGAAAAGTTTGGGGTAAATCCCTCTGCCCTACTTTGATACTGCTGATCTAGCTGCTCACTCAACAGCTATGGGGTGGCTTACAGAGAGTGGCGCTGCAATCAAAAGAATGAAGCAGCTTACCTTTACCACATAATTTGTCTAAATTTTCTCATCCATTAAAATTTTTTCCATTGCAGAACTTTACATTACCTATTCAGAAACAGGAAAGGGACTTCATTTTCTCTACTGAGACAGAGGGGGGAAATACCTGCTCTCTAGACTAACATTGGATGTTGACTAATGGGTGAAATAAATAGGCATAATTCACTTCCATTAATTAAGAGATTTCGCTGTACAACAGATAAAATTCTGGCCTGCTATTTCCTTAACTTCAGGTTGTTTTTCCCAGGCGCTATCTTTTCTCCTCTGAGTCATTTCTACTTTGGCTTTGTGTTTGGGGGTTCCTTGGTCAATGTTTTAGAGTTGGAGCTAGGAGAAAGAATCAGGTATGAACATCTATTGGTTAACACCTTGCATCATTTCTACACGCTCTGCTGTACTAAAAAAATCTTGAAAAGATACATTATTTGATAATTTTCATAGAAATACAGTTAACAAAACCAAACAACAAAAAATCTATTGTCGTGGTTTGACTAAATAAAGCATTCTACATCAGACACATCATACTCACTACAAAGCTAAAGGATCACAAGGGTCACTTTCTCTTATTTTATGGCCAGGGCCCTGAGGGCACTAATGGGCTTTAACGACCCTGAACAGCCTCACTTGGTGCTTCCACCCACACCTGTGGCCCAGGAGCCTATTTAAGCCCAGCATGGGGCTATCAGTGGGGGTCTGGTGGTGTTATAGGATATAATTATTCAGCTCTGCCTAGCTCCTTACTGAAGTGTCAGGGGAGGAATCTGTCTAATAATTCTGCCCTTGATCCCAGTCTGTGCATTCTTGAATCCAGTTCCTGCCTGTTGCTGAGTACAGTCTGGGACCTTCCTGGGTTGTGCCCTGCACTGTCCAGATGATGTATTTGTCATCAGGGAGGGGAGAAATTAGTATTGGTTTTCTGTATATTTGTATATATTTCACTCTTCTCCTTCCTATTATTATAATACCTTATTATTATAGTTAGATTAAAGCTGTTTTAACTTTTCCAACCCATAAGTCTCTTTCCCTTTTCTCTTTCTGCCTTTTGAGGAGGGAGGGGGTTAACAAAGAGCATCTGTTGTCTGTTTAATAGCCAGCCCAGCTTTAAACTATGACACCTATGCAGGAGGTCTAAGAATTACAGTAGTTTTTGAGCTACTACATAGTCCATAGGTCTTCACTGGTAATGCTTCAGGCTTTTCCATGTTACCTGTATCTTTATGTTATAGCCAGGACCTCAGTGTTCAGATGACTCTCAATATCAAAATATAATGTCAGGATTGGGAGATATATTTCTAGAGAAGACAAAGGAACAGGCAGTGAAAATCTTTCCACTTATGTAATAAGTTATTACTACTCTCCAAATAGTTGTCTGTCTTGCTTATTCCCTGTGTTACCTGTTGGATTGTAATGGTCTAGAGTGAGTAAAAGCTGAATATTACATTTTATTTGGTAGTGAAGAAGCTTTGAAACCTTGGAAGGGTTTTTTTTCCTTTAGATTAGACTTTATTGCACATAAGTATTGTGTAGGAATAACTGAAGGTAATGTCACTGACAGAACTGTGCCAGCAAGAAGATCTGTAATTCAAACCGCAATTTACACACTGTCTGATAGCTCTCTTGAAAACATCTGCTGTGACCCCTAACTTCAAAGAAGGGGTAGTGAGGACTTTTTGTGCAATTGCAGCTCAAATATAAGTGGCTTTCATATTCTTAGGCAGCCTGAATTGAAGCTACGCTAATGAGAACAAGATTTCTAAATGGAGAGACACAGCCTCTGCCTGCTGTAGAAGTTGTTACTGGTGGGTTTTCTTTTAAGCCTTCTCTAGTTAGTGTCATGGAGCAAGTACAGGTATTTCTGGGAATGTTCTGTAGAAGAACTTAAAAATAATCTCAATCTGTTTCAGCAACTGCCCTTAGAGCTAAAGAGCAAATGCTTCTGCATTAAGGACCTCTACGCAGCTGGAGGTTGCTTTACCAGTCACTGAAATGGAAACACATGGGGGAGGTGGAACAGGTGTTCAACTGGGCACTGCAGCCAGAGCAACAGTAGAAAAATACCTTAATTGAAGGACTTAAAGAAAAAAACAGGAAAGCAGAGAGGCTAAATAGAGCAAAGTTTCATTGTTGCTTAGGTGAAGGTGGGTTAGAAATCACTGGTCAATTAAGGTGAAAGAACAAAGGTAAGATGCCTTTGAGAGTTGGGATGCTATGTGAAAATACCCTGAATGTAGGGAAGCTAACTAGTTTAATGTGAAATTATGAACTAGGCTGATGTGACTCCTAGAAATCTTGAAAATATTACTGAAATTACTTTTCCTGAATGATTAAATCGTCGTAAGATAAGCTAGTGCTAGTTTACAGCCTTTCTCCTATGAAATACAGGAAACTGCTTGATTTATAAACTCATATTCAATACTGATTTAGCACTGTATTTACTGAAACACATGCTCATTCTGTAGACTATACCTATGTTAAGTTGCCCAAACTGAGTCAATGTAGGTTTTATAGTGATCACTTTTAGCTATGAGTAACCAGGAAAAGTCTGCTCTTGTCTTTGCTGCCCTAGGAAGGGACTGAAGTGGTTTCCTTTAGTGTATGAGACTAGGATCAGTAAACTAGGTGCCTTCTCTAGATTTTTTGTTCTCTTTTTCAGAATTTTCTTAGAAAAAGGGGAAAACATCAACTTAGCAGGCCTTAAGGTGAAGTTAGGCAGCAGATGACTAATGGGAAGAAACAGTGAAGGACAGGAAAAAAGTAGAAGATTCAACACTAATGCAATGAACTGCTGCAGTGGGTGGGTGGGTGAGTGAGCACAAAGAGAGGAAAGCCAGGGAGCCAGAGCAGATCCAATCTCGCCATGTGGCTGGATTTGGGCTAGAAGAAAAAGGTTTGCTCTGTCTAGTTTATACTTAGAATAACTGAAGTACAAAGGTAGTAAATCACTTTTTGAAAGCCAGATCAGCACAATCGTTCGGGAGGATGGTCTCAACCTCAGGAATTTGGGGATCATTCAAGTCAATGATGATAAATCTTGATTGCTCTTAGTGTTCATGTTGCCATTGCATCTATTGTCTTATAATAGCACTTATGTTATATTCTGATTCTCTCTCCACCTCTCATCAAATGAACATTCCTTAGCCAGGACTGTACTCATCCCTACATTGGGTCTTTTATCAGTCATGTTGCTGTGTATATGAAGAACACAAATGATCATGTAAACATGAGATTTTCTGTGCTGTAGCAGCCTTGACAGGCTCCATTAAGAACATATCTACCCTCTGCCAATGTTGAACACCAATATATGTGTACGCAAACCACAAGAATTGTTGACAAAGATGAAGTAACTCAACTGTAGAAGGACCTTTGCCTTAACTCCATTAGTCTCTGATTGCATTTGCAGGCTATAAAAGTAATGTTTATACATATCAAAAGGTTTTTTATTTGGAGATTTTTTGTGTTTAGAGTTTGCTTTTTTGGACCTATGTAAAGATAATTTGTGATGATTGCCGTGTATATGAAGACTGTGAAGTGTGTTTTACTTCAACAAATCCTATTGTAGACATCTTATGGCAAACATTTGCCAAGACAAGATGCACATGTTTAATAGGAAGAGCTTCTGTGTATACATGTACCAGTTTTTACGTTTTATTTATAATTTTTTGTTTATTTATCATGACTAAGTAATCGCCCACTTTTTTTTCCTTTCAACAGGAACCAGAACTTTGTTTCTGCCATCCTATCTTATAATCTCCCTGCTTCCTTAAGATCTGTATACCTTTCCATGTTAATAGTTATCATCTTTGACCATTTCTGGCTGCTGTTGATTCTCTTGAAATCTGTTTTAGATCAACACACTGGTATGGGTTAAGGGCATATTTTTTAAAGCTGTTTATGCAGTACGTATCTGCTAGTTTTCAGAGACACCTTAAATGCTGAGGAGATTTGCAGTTGATCTTTACTAAGCCTTCAGTTCCTACCTAATTTGTTAATTTAATTGTGTGCCAAATATCTTTGACAGGTTGACCCAAAGCAAAGAGTCTCATGCACAGAAGACCAGACGTGATATATCTTTTAGACTAAACATTACAGGACTCGAAATATTTTTCTATGTTTTTTGTTATTTACCCTTTGCTCTTCCTCATCCTCTTTGCAGTTCCATCATTTTATACAGCTTTCTGAGGGGTTAGCTGCAGCAGATACAAGTGACATAGATGTACAGTTCAAACCATCCTTTCTATTGTTCATGTGTTGAAGCTAAACTTCTTAGAATAGTTTGGGTTGGAAAATGTAAGAGTCAGTCCAAAGAACACTATTGTCTCAACATCACCATCAGAAACTTGGATTGATATTAAGACATAAACACCATGAGAGAGAGAACTGCATGGTACAAGGAGTATTATGCTGCTCTTGGTCAGAAGAACAACACCCTGAAAGAGAGAATTGCGTGGTATGAGGAGTACTATGCCACTCTCCATTACCTGGGACATGAAGGAATGAACCATGACAAGGCTGCATAGCTGCTGTCAAGAAGATGGATCACAACTGCTGCATGAAAACACACCTCCTGTTCCAAAGCTACCTGTTAGAGAGGCAAACCATGCCTTGGACACCCCACCTTGAGCATGTGTGGAAATCTTGCTCAAGAGAGGCAGAAATTGGTGGCAATTCAAAGTACAGAGGAGGAGCAAGGTATATTGCTTAGTCTAAAAGATGGCTCTTCAGCAACTGAGCTTTGGAGATCTTCCCCATCAAGGATCATGACAATCGGAAGAACCGTCAGGACGCTGCCAGGACCTGGGACCATAGGGATGCCTTGGACCTGTGGTGGTAGCTATAATTCTCTTTTCCTGTCTTAACTTCACGTTTTCTTCCCTACCTGTCGCTCTTTCTATCACATGCCTCTTTATGGGCAAAACAATGAAGTTGTACTGTCTGATGTGTAACCCCCTTGGCGTGGTCGCCTTGATTTTTTTTTTGCACTTCGAGATCACAGCAAATGAACCATCATGTGTCCACAGAGTGGACTTTTAAAATTCATGTAGTCCAAATACCTTGCCATGGGTAGTGATACCCTTCGCTAGATCAGGTTGCTCAAAGGCCCATTCAACACCCTCATTGTACAAAAAAATTTCTTCCTTATATCCAATTTATATCTACTCTCTTTCAGTTTAAAACTACTACCTCTTGTCCTGTCACTACAGGAACTGGTAAAAAGTGTCTCTCAGGCTTTCTTATAAGCCCCATTTAATTATTGAAGGGCTGCAATAAAGTCTTCCTGGAACCTTCTCTTCTCCACACTGAAAAACCCCAACTCTCTCAACCTTTCTTCATAGGAGATGTTGTGGTGGGTTGACCCTGGCTGGATGCCAGGTACCCACCAAAATTGCTCTAACACTCCCCTCCTCAACTGGACAGGAGAGAGAAAATATAAAAGGCTTGTGGGTTGAGATAAGGACAGGGAGAAATCATTCACCAATTACCATCATGGGCAAAACCGACTCAATCTGGGGAAATTAGTTTAATTTATTACCAATCAAATCAGAGCAGGATAATGAGAAATAAAGACCAAATATTAAAACATCTTCTCCCCCATTCTTCCCTTCTTCCCAGGCTTAACTTCACTCCTGCTTTTCTCTACTTTCTCCCCATCAGGTGCAGGGGGAAAGGGAATGTGGATTGCGGTCAGTTTGTCACACATTGTTTCTGCTGCTGCTCCTTCCTTCTTGGGGGAGGACTCCTCAGACTTTCCCTGCTCCACTGCTGGTTTCCTCCCACAAACTTCAATGTGAGCCCTTCCCATGGGCTACAGTTCTGCACTAACTGCTCCAGCCTGGGTCATTTCTATGGAGTGCAGTCCTTCAGGAACAGACTGCTCCAGTGTGGGTCCCCCACAGAGTCACAAGTCATGTCAGTAAACCTGCTTCAGCCTGGGCTCCTCTCTCCACAGGGCCGCAGGTCCTGCCGGTAGCCTGTTCTAGCACAAGCTTCCCAGAGGATCAGTCTTTTTCAGGAATCCACTCGTTCCAGTGTGGGGTCCTCCACAGGCTGCAGGGGAATCTCTGCTCTGGTGCCTGGAGATCCTCCTCCTCCTTCACTGACCTTGGTGTCTGCAGAGATTTTCCACTCACATTCTCTGTTCTCTCTCCAGCTGCAATTGCCATTGTGCAACATCTTTTCCACCTTCTTAACTACATTATCACAGAAGCGCTACTACTGTTGCTGATTGGCTCAGCCTTGGCCAGTGGTGGGTCTGTCTTGGAGCTGGCTGATGTTGGCTCTAGTAGACATTGCGGAAGCTTCTAGCAGCTCCTCACAGAAGCCACCCCTGCAGCCCCTCAGCAGCCAAAACCTTGCCCTGCCAACCCAACAGAGAGAAGTTCCAGACCTCTAATTATTTTTGTGGCCTCCTCTGGACCTGCTCTAAGAGGTCTGTGTCTTTCTTGAACTGGACGCTGTGTTCCAAGTGGGGTCTCATGAGAACAGAGGGGAAGAAGCATCTCCCTCAACCTGCTGGCCATGTTTCTTTTGATGCAGCCCAGGATATGACTGGCTTTCTGGGCTGCAAGTGCATGTTGCTGGCTTATGTCAAATTGTTTTATCTACCAACTTCTCAAGTCTTTCTCCACAGGGTTACTCTCAACCCATTCATCATCCAGCCTGAACTGATGCTGATGCTTTCCCTGACCCAGGTACAGGACCTTGCATTTAGCTATTTTAACTTCATGGGATTCACATGGGCCCAGTCCTTAAGCCTTTTAAAGTCCCTCTGGATGGCATCTCTTCCCTAATACAAATTAACTGCACCATTCAGCTTGGTGTCATCAGCAAAGTTGCTGAGGGTGCACTCAATCCCACTATGTCATTGATGAAGATATTAGATAATTTCGGTCCCAGTACAGAGCTTTGAGTCATAACATGACTCATTATTGGTTCCACTTGGAAATTGAGCTGTTGACTGTCAGCGAGGCACACCGTTGTGACAGTGTGAAGTTTGGTGTCTCAGCAGTAGATTTACATGGTAGGCAGTTTCCCAGAGCCAGGGAAACCCAAGGAAGAGCAGCAAAGCCCACCAGGCACCGGCAGCTCTCCGAGTGAGGCTGATGAAGCTCGGGTGTTGCCAGTAGCAACCACAGGAGATTTAAATGGCCCCAGGGAGCACTAGCAATGAGGAGTGCAGCAAACAGGGCAGGCAAACAGGTCGTGGTGCGGGAGTTTGCACAGGGAGGGCGCACAGGGAGGGCTCTGCAGTCCCCTTGCCCACAGCTCAGGGAAGCCCTCCTACTCTCTGACAAGATGGTGGGCTCTCACCTCAGAACCAAAGCCAGCACTTCTGCAGAGAAAGCCCCTGTGATGGCTGATGCCTCCACCCGGAGGCGGTGTGCTGTAGGGAGTGCCCAGACCCATCTGCTGAGAAAAAGGAAAGTACATGCACTCGGTGTGCGCAGGTTGATGACCTGTTATGCCAGGTGTCTGAGCTGCAGGAGATGGTCAGGAGGCTGCACAGCATTAGTGGATCCGAGAGGGAGATAGATCAGTGGTTCCAAAACCATGTTGCTGAAGGGGGTACAACTGAGAACCAGGCACCTTGGACCCTGGTGACCTGCAAAAGCAGGACTCCACCTCAGTCTCCACTGACTGGCATCACAACCCAAAACAGATTTGACACTTTAACCNACGATGAGGAAGTTGATGAGGCCTTCTACAAACAGCTGAAAATTGCCTCACAGTCACAGGCTCTGGTTCTTATGGGGGACTGCAACTACCCTGGTATCTGCTGGAAAGAAAACAGAGCTAGGCATGCACAGTCCAAGAGGTTCCTACAGATCATTGATGATAACTTTTTAATACAAGTGGTGGAGGAGCCTACAAGGAGAGTAGTACTGCTGGACCTGATACTAATGAGCAAAGAAAGACTGATTGGGGATGTGAAGGCTGGGGACAGCCTTGGCTACAGTGACCATGAGATGGTGGAGTTCTGGATTCTGCATGGAAGAAGCAGGGCAACAAGTAGGATTACAACCCTGGGCTTCAGGAAAGTTAACTTTGCCCTCTTCAAAGACCTACTTGGATGAATCCCGTGGGTTAGGACTCTAGAAAGCAGGGTGGCCCAAGATAGCTGGTTAGTATTCAAGAACAACCTCCGCTGTACATCCCTGCAAGTAAGAAGTCAAGTAAAGGAGGCAAGAGACCTGCATGGGTGAGCAAGGAACTTCTAGAAAAACTAAAAGAGAAGAAGGAAATATACAGGATGTGGAAAAAAGGACTATCCACTTGGGAGGAATACAGGAATGTTGTTAGAGCATGCAGGGATGCAATAAGGAAGGCTAAGGCCCACCTGGAATTGAAGCTGGCAAGGGAGGTCAGAGACAAAAGGAAGAGCTTCTGCAGGTACATTGGTAGCAAAAGGAATACTAGGGAGAATGTAGGCCCACTGCTGAATGAGGACGGCACCATGGTGACAGAGGATGCAGAGAAGGTGGACTTACTGAATGTCTTCTTTGCTTCATTCTTCACTGCTAAGGCCGGCTCTCAGGATTCCCAGTCCTTGGAGGTAAGAGAGAAAGCCTGGAGAAATGAAGACTTCCCTGTGGTTGAAGAGGATTGGGTCAAAGACCACTTAGGCAAACTGGACACCCACAGTTCCATAGGCCCTGATGGGATGCACCCACGCGTGCTGAGGGAGCTGGTGGATGTAATTGCTAGGCCACTCTCCATCATCTTTGGAAAGTTGTGGAGAACAGGAGAGGTGTCTGAGGACTGGAAGAAACCCAGTGTCACTCCAATCTTCAGAAAGGGCAAGAAGGAGGACCCGGGAAACTACAGGCCAGTCAGTCTTACCTCCATCCCTGGAAAGGTGATGGAACNGCATGGGTGAGCAAGGAACTTCTAGAAAAACTAAAAGAGAAGAAGGAAATATACAGGATGTGGAAAAAAGGACTATCCACTTGGGAGGAATACAGGAATGTTGTTAGAGCATGCAGGGATGCAATAAGGAAGGCTAAGGCCCACCTGGAATTGAAGCTGGCAAGGGAGGTCAGAGACAAAAGGAAGAGCTTCTGCAGGTACATTGGTAGCAAAAGGAATACTAGGGAGAATGTAGGCCCACTGCTGAATGAGGACGGCACCATGGTGACAGAGGATGCAGAGAAGGTGGACTTACTGAATGTCTTCTTTGCTTCATTCTTCACTGCTAAGGCCGGCT
>VZSC01009406.1:6166-69695 GCA_013398225.1 Steatornis caripensis
GGGGTCCGGAGGCGCCCGAGCGGGCTGCACGCCCCGGTACGCTGCCTGCCGTGTCATCTGCCCCGGCGGCGCTCAACCGTCTCGGCACAACCTCCTCGGGCTTATATAACTCCCCGACTGGAGCGGGGCCAGCGGCTCGATCGCCGGCTGTGCCGCGGCTGCACGCCGGCCCCGGGTCACCCATGGGGTCTGCCCCCACACCCGGGCCCCCCGCGTGGCTTTAACTGCTTCCCCGCCGCACGGCAGCCCGGACCCCATGGTCCTGCGGCGAGGAGGGCCGGCCGGCGCGTGCAAGCTGCTGGCAGAGCCGGCCACCTCGTCTTGTCTCATCTCATCGGATTATCCAGCTCAGGGGTGACAACTCCTGTGTCCCTCCTGCGGCATCACCTGCCAGGGAATGTGTTGACACAGGCAGCGACAGCTTAGCTGGCGCTGCCACTGCTAGCAGGGACGGTGGATGTGGCACGCGGCCCAGAGTTGCTGCCCCTGCCCTGGCGTGGCACCTTGTGGCCCCATTCCCCGCAGCTCGGCCAAGCATGTGGCCGTGGGTGGCTTCACGCCTGCGAGTGGGACTGCCTGGGAGGTGGGCCCTGCTGTGGGGCTGCGCTGCCCCACACCCGTAGACGAGGCTGCTCCCATCTGTAATGCCCTCACAGGAACTGGAAGAGGTGATGCCCTGGATGCCTTGTCCCAGCAAAGGTTTGGAGGTCCAAGAGCATCCGTGGGGTGGGGAATCAGCCAGGGGCAGGAGACAGGGAACAGGATCTTCTGCTTTGCAGGACTGCAGGCTAACGGGGATGCCAGCTTGGAAAGTTTCCCTGTGAGTGGCACGTCCTGCTCCAGGTTGCCTGGCTGTCCCCATGGGGCTGGGACTGGCCACAGCCCTGCCCACACAGGGGGAGCTGCCCAGGGGGTGCTGCCAACAGAGGGGAGGACTGCCTCCCCCATGGACGGGGCTTGGGGAGAGCCCCCGGTGCTAGCTCACCCCGGGGGTTACCCCATCCCCTCCCACCTTCCCTGCAGGTTGGGCTGGTCCTCATGTTCCCAAGGCACAGCTGAGAACTGCTGTGGGTGTGATGCTGGTGGTGGGCAGCGGGCTGTGTGGGGCATGGCCCCATACGTGGACTCCATACACGTGGGCCCACAGCATCCTCAGTTCTGTCAAAGGGGTGGCTGTGCAAAGCCTGGCCTCTGTCCTTTTCCAGGTGTGCCCTCTTCGTGGCCACTACCCCACTACCTGGGGCCCCTGGCTCCCTCTTCTGCTCCTGGCCCTTGTCCTGGGAGACATGACCCCACTGCTGCCATCAGCCCTGCTGATGTCCTGCCAGCAGCACCCCCTCCCTGTTCCCCTGAGATTGCAGTGGCAGGATGTGGCACATCCCAGTGCTGTGTCTGAATCCGGGCACTGCTCTCTCCCCTTGGGCTCCCATGAGTACCAGCTCTGCTGTGGGGAGTGCTGAGCGTGGGCCAGGCCTCACAGGGTGCTGGGGTACAGGGCAGGGTCCCTGGCCCCTCGGGTCTCCAGATGGATGGGTGAGCTGCTCCCTGGCTGCTGCTGGCCATGGCTGGCTTGGTGCCATGGGGACACCCCAGCCTGTGCTCCTGCACTCCCAGGGCTCGGGTGTCCCCCAGTCCCTCGTCTGGTCTGGAATGAGCCCTGTAGGGCCAGCACCCGCTGTGACATCTGTCCCTGAAGGTGCCACCCTCACATGAGGCAGGATGGAGGTGATGCAGTCCAGCCAGACAGCAGGACTGAGCACACTGTGGCCACTGCCATGCCTGTGAGTGGCCATGGCTAGGCGCAACAAAACCCATGTGGGAGAGAGCTGTGACACAAACGGACCGACTGGTCACATCATCCCCATCTCAGTGGTGATGTAGCTCCGTCGAGGACACCTGCTCCTGAACGTGTCCTTATCTCTGCTGACCTCCCACGGGCTGTCCCCATGTGCCCACATCTCAAGGTCTGCACTCTCCCCCTCCACAGCTGTCCTAAGGCCAAGATGGGGCATGTGCCACCCCTGGGACTGGCCCAGCCCCATGGTAGTGGTGGCCTTGCTCTTTAAGGGCTGGGAAGAGAGGAGAGCAGGAAGGAGAGTTTGAGCAGTTCCAGCATCTTTCTGGGAGGGATCTGGAACTTGCAGCCACACACTGGGGAGGGTTGGGCAGTTGCCTCTGCGGTGTCCTGTCGGTGCTGGCAGGTCTGTGAGACCGGTCACCCAACTACAAGCAGCCACCTTCCTCTCCCGGGTGATAGGACTGTGCCCGACTCGTCCTGTGGCTCTGGAAGACCTGTGGCATCGCCAGGGTTTGCCGCAGGGGTTACGCTCCTCCCGCCGGGACCTAGCAGGTGTCAGAGCTGGTCACAGCCTCGGCCCCCAGCTTCCTAAACCGCTTCCTTCCTGGAAGCTGCGGAGAGAAGGTCACTTGGCTGGACACCTGCCTTTGTTGGGGCCGCACCCAGCCTGACTGCTGCTGTGACCCTCGGTGAGACGCCACCATGCTGGCAGGGAGTCCCCGAGAGAGCAGGCAGTAGCAGGCGGTCTGTCCCAGGCAGGACAAGCCCCCAGCCCTCTGCCCTCCAACATGACACGCACGCAGCTCCCACCCCTCGGGTCACCTGCAAGGAGGAGTGCAGCCCTCTCCTGTCCCCAGCACCAGGCCAGTGGCATCGGCCAGCTGCAGCTCCTGGCAGCTGTCTCTGGGCTACTGTGCTGGAGGAGTCAGCAGTGAAACAGTGAAACAGCCCAATCAGGGGAATCCCTCTGCCTCCCCTAAAAAAGACCAAAGGCAGCAGAAGAAAGAGGCCAGCCAAGCTTGTTTGATAGCTTTATTGCTTCTGTGATATGACTGAATTGATGTGACATAAGCCGGCTTGGAGGAGCCTGCAAGACTCTTGCCCTCCCTGCCTAGAGGGGAAATTTAAAAAAATTGCAGAAACTAAAATAATTTTAAAAACTCATTGAGTTCTTGCATCTCAGCTTGGTACAGTACTGGTGAGCGCACTGGCCTTTGGAGCGAGTCCCTGCGCAGGAGCTGGTGCCCGGAGGGGCTAGGTAGTGGCCCAGGTCACCCACACCGAAGGACACGTCTCTAATACTGCGTGTGACGCATGCTTGGGCCAATGGCACGTGTCTTGCTGGTGCCAGTGGAGCTCAGCATGGCGGCTGCCTCCCCGCCAGGCAGCCTGGAAGCCCTTGCCTGTCCCCTGGTGCTGCCCATACCCAGCGTACTTGCCCCTGTTTGATACAGCCAGCCAGCCAGCCAGCCCTGTCCTGACACCTTCCCCCTCCCCCAGCAGCGCCCGCACAGAGGGGCAAGGCAGCATGGCAGGGCAGGGCCTCCCTGCTGGTCCCTCCAAGCAAAAGGAGATGCTGGAAGGCCAGAGACGCTGGGCTGAGGGATGCTGGGCCACAGCATCCTGCTGCTGCCTTGTGCTCCCTGGCCATGGTGCTTCTGTTTGGCACGTGTAAGCTTCAGGCCACAGCATGGCCAGCCCTAATGGGGTAAGCTGGTGGAGGGAGCCTGACGCCAGGGTGATGGGCACTGGGGAGGGCTGTACGCCACAAATGCACAAGCAGCCTGTGCTCATGGTGTGGTGCTGACCCTCTCTCACGGAGCATCATGTGCTGGCTGGCCTGCAGCTCCCCAGACCTGCTCTCTGCACCAGCCAGAGCAAAACTCTACTGCGGGAGCTGGCTCCTCGACCTCCATGTGCTTCCCTGGCTTCTCTCTCTCGGCAGGTTCCCTGCCACCCAAGTGGCCTTTCTGCACTGCAGCGCGTCAGAGGCGCCAGGCAACCCTGCTCTATATTTAGGCTGTGGAGAATTCCCCTGGGCTCTCCCTTCCAAGCTGAAAAGGTGAGTCACCGCAAGGGAGAGGCCAAGACTCACATCCGTCCCACTGACCCTGCTCTGACCCGCGCGCACTGCTCCGAGCTGGCAGGACTGCAGCGTTTCAGAGGGCGGGAGGTGGCTGCAGGTGCACACGAGGAGGCAGCCAAAGGAACAGCATCCAGGAGCAAAACCCAGTACCGCTCACTGCCCCTGGGGCTGGGGTGCGCACCTCCAGCGCCTGGCTGTAGGTTGCTCTGTGGGTGTGTTTGCCCCACCAATGTCAAATGGGATAGTGAGTTAGAGGGGAGCCTTTGGCCCCCAAACACCCCCCATCCTTGCTTTCCTTCTACTTGCAGGTGGTCCGACCCACCAGAGTCAGCCTGGGTCACGCACTCATCCGTTCAGTCTGGGCTCTGCAGAGCAGAGGCCGTGCTCCCTCCGTGGACCTGGAGCCAGTGAGCTGGAACATAAAGTTTCCCTGTAGCTTTGTGGTGCTCAATAGAACGGACCAAATCGAATTAATGCCACCACAAGCCTCCATGGGGGTGCTTCCCTGGCAGTGGAGGAGCCCAGCTCTGAAGCCTCTTCACCCCCCTCCTCCTGGAGGCAGTCACTTGCCCTCTGGCATCTCAGCTCACTGTACAGCATAGGGATGTGGCCCACCACCCCATCGCTGCCCCAGGGCTCCCACAGCAGCTCATTAAAGACCCAGTTCAAGCACGAAGGTGGAGGGCAGGTGCCCACCCTTTCCCAGCCACAACTTCAGCCAGGTCCAGCCCAGTCACCCTCACTGCCACCGTGGCAGGGACTCTACAGACGATGGTCCCAGGTCCAGACTGACATACAGGAACCGCAAAGGGAGTGTCGCCTGGCAAGAGCCATGGAAATCTGGTCCCTTGGGCTCCTTGAGCAGGAAAAAGACTTGGGGGAGAATATTCCAATGAGTATCTGCCACAGCACATGCCCAAAAACCTGCTGGAAACCTTACAGAGTATCCTGGCGGGAGGCGCAGCCAGGGCAGGCAGGTACTGGGCGGGGAGCAGGGACCAGCTGGCTGGGAGGCCACAGGGACAGAGGAAGGGACATAGGAAGGGACAGAGGAAGAGGAAAGGGAAGAGTGAGCCTCCTAGCATCTGTCTTCTGCAGCTTGGATGAGGCAGAATCTTTCAGCTGCTCCCAGACTACAAGGCAAGCAGCAGCCACGACAGAAGCTGGACAGGACTTGCTGCTGAGCGAGCTCGTTGGCTATGGGTGCACCACGCAGGAGAGGCTCCTGAGGGGCACGTCCCACGCCGGTCTGTGGGCAGCACCCAGCACCATGTCCTGAATGCTGCCTCTGCCTGCAGCCTGGTCTCAAATCATTCCGTACAGTTTGCTCCTCTGCCCCATGCTTGGGTTACTGCCGGCCCCACATGCACCTGCCGTCTCAGGTCTCAGCCCTAGAGCCACAGCCACAAGTCGTCAGCAGGAGCACAGGTGGCCCAAGGGAACCACGCAAGCCCTGCTCTGAGCACCCCTTGTCCATATTAGGGCTGTGTTCTCCCTTCAGCTCAGAGCAAGGCAGACTGCAATCTTTGGATTACATCAGATGCAGTGCCAGGAACGTGAGCCCAGCCAGCATCCCTCCAGGACCTTCCCTCCACTGACCCCAGCACCAACTGGCTGCACACTGGTGCCTTGACAAACAGGGACTTGTCTCAGGACAGTGCCTGTGGGTGCAGCCCAGCCTGCTCCAGGCTAGGAAAGTGTGGGAGCTGATTTCCACTTGTAACCATTCCCCCTGCAATCCCCCTTCTACCCACACTCTCCAGGTGGATGAGACCACCCCGCTGTCCCCACACTTGGCTGCTTTGCTCAGTTTATTACAGCTCCTCTGAAATACGTATACAAATCAAATGTGCAAATACTGCATCTCGGGACCAAGATGGCAAAGGAAGGGGCATGCTCCTGAGAGCAGGAGGAGCAGCAGTGCTAGAGCAGCACGGGAGCTTGAAAATGAAGTGAGCAGGGGCCGAGCAGAGTGTGAGGGTTCCCAGCAGGCCCCCATCTGTGCCAGCAGGCTCCATCATCTCTGAGGAAACACATCACTTAAGTAGGGAACGTGATCAAGTCTGGAACGTAAAACAAACATCTTCAGCAGCCTGCTCTCAAACTGTAAATCTTCAGATCTCTGCGCAAGATCTGACCTTCTTCCAAAGAATTACTCCTCTCCCACACAAAAATAAAGCAAGATGCTGTCCAGAAACGGTGACACCGATCTGCACAGACTCCACAGGGACCCTGCACAGCAGGCACAAACCAAGAGGTCTGAAAGCCTTGAGCACAACGAGGCAGGTTCCTCAGCGCTGTGACAGGCAGGAAGGTGGGAAGAGTCTGCTGCAGGCAGAGAAAGCCATCGGCTCCCTGCTCCACCTTGGGGTCAGGACAGAGGCAGAGCAGGGCAAACAGCTATGGAAAACTCAGCCAAGTAAGTGGCTGCTGGCTGACACCTTTATGCGGGAAGCAAGGAAAAGTGCAGAAAACCAAACCCATGCTCATCTCTATCCAGAAGCTCCAAGTGGAGAATGAGGGAAAGCCATTATTCTCCCTTTGAATTATAGCAGCACCAACGACACTGAAGTTTTGGACGGATTTGTTTTCCTGGGGAAAGGTCTGAGGCCGGTGACAACGCAGATGGAGCATGGAGAGGCCAGGCTTCTCGCAGGGCTGTGCACAAGCAGACTTCGCCTTGCACCTTGGTATTTCTAGTATGATTCCAGCAGTATCTTTTAAAAAATAATACTTTGTACATTCAGGCATTGCTGCCTTGGGGCAGCGTCACCTCCCATTTGGCACAAATCGTTTTATTCACAAACCTTTCTTCTCTCTCCTGAGTCTTTCCTGTTTAATTCAGGACACAGAAGATCCATCTGCGATGCAGAGTTCAAGAACGGCCCACTCAGCCCCTTGCCCACCTCCTGCCAGCGCTAGGCCTGGAGGCAGCAGATGCAACCCTCGCGCAGACTGGCAATGTGAGAGGGTCTTCCCAGAGCACCTGGGCATCTCTGTGTGTCTTCGGTGAGGTGGGATTCTTGCGGGGGGCTGCCAGTGCCTGCTCCCAGAGCTGCAGCGTGCATTGTCGTCTCCTCCCTTGGAGGCAGTGGCTGCAGCCACTCAAATCCCACTGGTTAGATCAGTGATGACTCGGGCTTTCACCAGCTTCCGCAGGAACTCCTTCTCCCGCTGGATGTTGTGCGTCCAGGACTGGAAAGAAATAGGAAAGACAGGAGGTCAGTAGCTATCCTGGCCACGCACGCTGCTGTACCTATGCTGTGGGAGACTCCAGCTGGTGCAAGGCTCTGGCTTCTGCCAAGGAGACAGACCCCACTGCAGAGCAGAAGAGCCCTTGCAGACTAAGGGCTTTCTCTTATTTAAAACCAATACAGCCAGCAGGGTCAGAGCTGTATTCCTGAGGTAGGAGGTCTCCCCACGGGCTGGGTGAAGTTTTTTTGGCATGGTGAGATCTAGGCAGCCCAGGTGCCTTCACCTTGGGCAGATGTAGCTTGTTACAGTGCCCTCTCACGAGGGCAAGAGTCCCACACGCAAGAGTCCAACAGCACAGTATTAACGGTGACGTGTGCCAGGGACGAGAGCTGGCAGAGGATATGGTGGCAGGACACATTGTACCCCACATACACCTCCCTGCCAAGGGAGGTCTCTGGGGAATGCATGGGGGTGTATGCAGCTGAAAAGCCTCAAGACCAGCCCCACCAAAACTGACTCTTAACTGCTAGCACTGTCAAGAGGAAATCACATGCTAAAGGTTACACCAATACAACGCAAAGGGTGAAATGGTCACATCTCCCAGCCAGGCCCTTCAGAGCAATGATGGCTATAGCTGGTGTCAGCCCACCCAGATGTGTTCCCTGCAGCAGGCTTTAGCCGTGATCACAGCATCCGTCATCACCCCCCAGTGCTGGTACTATTAAAGAACTTAACAAAAGCAGTAAGTGGTTTGTCCCCTGGGGAGATGAATGCAGAGCAGGGAAAAGCAACTTTCCCCAAAATCTCCCAGCAGGACAAGAATCCCAGTAAATGAATCTAGGTCTCCAGCACAGTGCTCTGGCCAGCAGGCAATCTGAATTCTAAATACAATGTGGACCATGGCAAAATCAGTCTACAGGAGCTTCCCTGAAATGGCCTTAAACCAACAAAGGGCCAGCCCAACAAGCCCTCCGAGGGCACTGTTATAGGTATATAAATGCAGTTTACCCACACGAAAACCTCAGGCACCTGCTTGGAAAGCACTGGTTGTTTCCATCACACACAACGTGCACGTGGCTCTCCTGTCATCCATGGATGTCCCAGCCCATCTAGGACAAGCAGCTCTCAGCTATAACTGCTAACTGTGTGGCACAGACAGCCTTGGTCATGGCATGGAGCCTGCTACCAAGAGGTCCAAGGGACTGAATGTCCCTCTCTAGATCTCCAGTACATTTTGGAAATAACTCTATTGCTTCTACTGTGTGTTTACAAGCTATTTCCATCCCCTCAGTGCACAGGAATGATGACAGTTAAAGCTGCTAAGGAAAGTTCAGGTAGGTTCTATCTTCTAACTCGTGTTGAAAAGAAGTCTTTGACTTCCTCTGTTTCTAGTAACACTGTTACCTGAATGCTGCAAAGAGTGCATCAGCACCAGGAACAACAGGGCCACATGTGGTAAAGTGTGCTGGTGCTCTTTGGGACTCCAAAAACACAGAAGACCCTATCTCTAAACTGAAAAGATGCTGCCCAGAAACAACTCGGTGCTTGGCTTCTGCTAGCATAAAAGCAGAAACTGAAAACTGGCACTGGGAAGAAAGCTGGCTTGTAAAAGGAGAAATGCATGAATTTCAGAAAGCAGCAGTGGGAGCGATGGTGGTGCAGAGCAGAGCGAGCTGGGAGAGCAGGGCTGCGTGTGCCTGTCACTCGGAGCAGGACAGCCAGGATCCCCCAATGTGCTGGAAACAGTCCTGCATGTGGCATATAGCTGGGGGGTCCCGGGCTTGGCCCCCGCCATGCAGCAGCATCTCTTCTGACAACACAGCCCCTTGCTAGGAACGCACGGCACCGGCAGAAGCAGCCAAGTGTGTGTGCATGCTCCTGCCAACAGGCAGTGAGCAACTGTCTGCTGGCACAGAGGCCACGCTGGGAACACCAAGTCTGGAGACATTCACTTAACATCTGGCTGCTCTTGTTGTTCAAAGCCTATTTGGAGCACCAGGGAGCCTGATGTGTCTGACACATCATAGCACAAGCTGATCCCTCCTTCATGTCTTTCGGCCTCATCAAACAGTATGAGAAGCCAACTGGTTTCACCCAGTACAACGTGCTTGTATCCCTCGGTACAGACGGTAACTGGGGAAGCAGCCACTTCTGGGCAAACTCAAAGCGCCTAAAACCTCACTGCAGGCCACATCCAAGTGCCTCATCTGATGGCAAGGGGAAATCTGCTCTGTGAAAGGTACAAGTGGAGCAGGAATTTAAGCACAGAAGGAGGATAATAAAATTTTGGGCGATATGATTGCAGTCTTTCACGTTAAGGCTAGGTCTGACTGCAAGGCTGCTGGCAAGACCTATAAGGCTCTGCTCGTTCACCATCTAGGAGGCTCTATGCTCTGGGCACTGCCACAAACTCCTCTTTCCAAGCTGAAAGCCACATGTAAGGGAATTCAGCCTCCCATTTGATCCACGGATTTTAGTGGTGTCTGCGGCAGTACTCTCAAGTGTTTTGTGGTTGAATGTAAGACCACAGAGGAAGAGGATTCCCTGGTGAGGAGGGGCTTTCATCTCCCCCGAAGAGCACTAGCAAAGCGCTCGCTCAGTGCCGTGCTGCTCCCCCCGCGCTCGACAGCAATACAGGCAGGAGGGATGAGGCATGTCTTCAACACCAGCTCCGGTTACTGATTACAGGAGAGGGACTCACCCCACTGACAGAGCTAATCAGGCAAAGGAAGCTGCATTCCAGCCCCAGCAGTGCAGTGGGGAGAAGAGCCGGAGCAGATTTCTCAAAACTGCCAGAAAGGCAAGTACCTCGCTCCCATTGCCCCACCAGGGGAAAGCAACAAATCACACCCTAAAACTCAGCAGGTTTTAAGGTGCATACACCCTAAATAGCACCCTGTGTAGCACAGCCTGTGTAGCACACATTGCCGGCAGGGCCCAGCAGGCGGGTGGGCAGTCTTTGTGAGCCGGCTGCAGGGCCTCATCAAAAGCCAGGCCTTGGCAGGCTCACTTTGCTTTGAGGCCAGGACCGTGCTATGGCTGTTGTAAGGGGAAGTTCTCTTTTGCCACCCCTTACTGGGTAAGCTGAGGTGCTCTGTGTAACCAAGCTTGTGGGCAAGTTGTCCTGGAAATCTTTCAGCTGACGCAGTGTCCTGAGCAGGATGGTAAGAGAGAAGCAATGCTTGGGCAACCTGCATTCCCATGGACAGAGCTGTGCTGTCAGAGGGCTCATTTCCACATTTTAAGCAGAGCGTTGTGAGCAGGATCCACACCTGGAGAAGGATTACATGAAACCGCTTCAATGCCAGTGGTTTATTCCTGCTACTGCTGCAAAGAAGCCTTCTCCTGCCCTCAGATCCTGGATGCACTTTGGCTGTGCTGGCAAGATGCTCACTGTCCCTTCTGGCTGCTTTGACCCTCTCTTCCTGTGCATGCCGAGCCATTACCACCTCATTTTCTACTCCTGTATGCTGGATTAATCACATTCATAAAGCTGCTGCCCCGAGTCCTGAAAGCAGAAAACTCCAGCTCTTCTCTGAAGAGTCTGCACCTCCAGACAGCAACAGAGCAGCTCGGAGGATTCACTGCTTCCTCCACCCGCTTGTCCCTGTGTGTCACTACCAGACTGGCTCTGCCCTGTTCCCCCTTCACCGCTCACATCGAGCAGGCAGCTGGTACAGCTCAGAATCATGGAATCATTTTGGTTAGGAAAGACCCTTAAGATCACTGAGTCCACCCGTTTATTTCCACTTGTGCAAACAAACGGGCTGCTTGTCTGAGCCCACATTCAGAGTAATGAACTTCTGGGAGCTCCAGCAGGAACATCCCAGGAGGCTCCAGAGCCCTTCTTGCTGTTTGGGGATCAGGCTGGGATTTCCTTTGCTTCAAGGCTCTCTATGATTAGTCGATGTTTGCTCTTTTCAGTGGAGAGAGAAACAGCAGGAGGAGAGCTGCTTTGCAAGCAGATGCACTGTTATGGCTGTTCATCCCAGAGAGGTGGCAGCGGGTCTGATGCGTGATCGTTTGGTCACAGTTATTAGATCAAAATTTATCATCAGTTAAAGCCACCTTTCAGGATTATGCAAATGCAGCAGCCCCAAACCACCCATCCTTTTTTTTCTTGACAACTCCACAAGGAAGCACAAAACATTCTCTGTCCCTTCAAGAGAAACCAAGTAGAATATTTTAAGACTAGAAAATCTTTCAGAGACCAACCCAGGAGGAAGGCAAGCTCCCCATCTGCACTCAGTTACAATCGGGGAATGCCTCAGCTTCAGAACACATTAGTCTTATCAAGCATATTGCAATATACAGGAAGATTAAATTAGAGAGAATGAAGTCAATGGAGAATGCATTCAAGAAAAACAGCAAGTCCCTCAATTCTGCTACATCCTCTGTAATTCTGCAAGTCGGCAGCATTTCTCCCTGAAAACCTGCACAGAAACCCCAGCAGCAGCAAGAAGTGCTGCTTCACTGGTAACAGTCATTTTCCAGTCTCCACTGGTGCTAATTTATCTCTACCTTTAACCTGCATTGCCTTGTCTCTAGAGCTGGTTATTTTTCACGATTCTGCCTTGCCCATGCCCTTGCTCTCGTCCTGGCATGGTGACCACGCACACTAGGTGTTTTACGGCCACCCCTGAGCCGCAGTTTCACCTCCCAGTGCACCTCCCGTGACACCAGTGCCCTGCGTCACCCAGAACCCGTCGCCCCCTCCTCTTTCAGTCCATCCACGGGGACACGGCACCTCCGCAGACTGCCCCATCCTGCCTGCACCCCTTGGGAGCCACAGGTACTGAAACAAGAGGGAGGGCTGGGCACCCTCATCTCTTCCTGTTTAGGAAAGATTTACTCATAGTTCCTTTAAGCCCACTCATTCTTATACCAACTGGAAACTTTAAACAGCTCTTTTAGCTCCTGCTTATTCTTAATACATGAAGAGAGAGCAGTTGTATCTCTTCTCAGTCTTCCTTTTATGAAGCTAAATAAGCCATGTTTTATTTCTCATTTTACCAAAAGAGGCTGTTCATTTCCTCTATGAAAACTGGGAAATTTCCCAGAAGTGTTGTAGCTTCCTCTATCCCTATTTACTCCAAATTTACTTCTCAGGAAGCAGAAAAAGGGCTCACCAGTGCCTCACACAGAGGCAATTCTCTGTCTCTACAACAAGTCCTTTTCTCAAGTCTTTTCAGAGCTATATTTGCCCTTTTTTTCACAGTAGCAGCCTGGCACTCTGAATTATCCTGTGATTTATTCATACCTTTCCAAGCATTTTCCTCCTCTGCCACTGCCAAATAATGCTTTCCCAGCTCAGCGTCAAAATTTCTGTTATTGCCCCAAACAGCACGACCTTCCTTCCATTCATACTCTTAGGTTTCATGCCACTCAGTTTACTCCTGTTCTCAAGGTGCTCGTGGTCTTCCTGGATGGTATTTTGATCCTCCTTTGTATTGACCACACCTGGTTTTGTATCATCACAAATTCCACTTGCACACCATTGCCTTCTGTGCCAAAAATCATTAAAGCAAACACTAAACATGACCTCCTGTGGGGGAACTCCCAGCCATCCATTCAGTGCCACTCTTTGTGTTCTCCCTGGAGAGACTATTCACATACAGGTGTTGCACCAAACCGTAGCTCCTGAAGCTTAATGAATAATATCTCACACGACACAGTATTGCATGCTTAACTGAACTTCAGACAGACAGCTACTACACTTCCTCTGTCCCTAGAATGATTTTTTTTTTATTAATCAAATAGAGATATTAAATTAGTTTTGGTAACCTGCCTTTGGTAAATCCATGTTGTGTTTACTTTCAGGATTTAATTATTCTTTCATTTAAACTCTGCTCTGAAGTTCTGAATAGTACCTCTGAGGTCAGATTAAGAGGTCTGAATTTGACAGGATTCTTTTCCTTGCCTTGCTCCTATCCCCCCAAAAAGAAAGGAAAAAGAGGTATTATGTCTACTACAATCTAGTCCTGTGGAACCACGTGTAACCTGATAAGATTTATTGAGGACCTTTTCCTCTGGACTTGCAGAGTAATTGGCTCAATAGCACAGTGGTTGGAACAAAGATCTCAGGCTCTCACATGTAGTGCATTAGCTTCAACAGCTTTTGCCATTTTCTGTTTCTATGAACTTCTCACTGTAAGCCACCCTTTCCCTCACATTCATCATATCATCCTCATGGAGGTAATATATTAATTCATGTGGTTCCCACTTTGGCTTTTTAATCCCTACGCCTTCTGCTTCCTTCACCTCCCTGGATGCCACAGCCCTACTAATTCTTTCCTTGTTTCCATATTATTTGTTTGGCAGGGGGACTATGCAGTGCTTGGTTTATTTTCCTTTGCAAGATCTGATTCAACTTGACTTTTGCCAGTTTCCACTTTATCTCTGCCCTTTCCAGCCATCAGGGGTGAAGTCTCCCGATGCTCTCCCCCACTCCTCTGTTACTTCTAACACCACTTTGAAGCAGTTATTTATGCAGTTATGTCTACAACCTTTTCCTGCCAGTTCCTCCCTTGCTGCAAACATGAATTGCAGACACTTTTTGCACTTTTCACAAAAAAGATTTGAAGTCTGTAATGAATCCATGAGCTCTTTAGTGCTTCTGCTTTTGGTAGGCCATTCTCCTAGCACAGGCCTAAATTCAGAGAGGCCAGAGTCTGTACACATGTCCAAATTCCATGAGCACCCTGACAGCACTGCTCAGTGCCACCCCGCAGTCTACATACAGCCCTGCTTATCAAGGTCCCTCCTTTTGGAAGCAAAATCTGAGTTATAACATCCCTTCTGTTGCCTTTCCATTTAATTTAACCATGAAGGCACTTGATCAAAGGCTATTTCCTAAAATGTCCCTCTGCAAGGTCTTCATGCCTGCTAAAAACAGCTCTGAAAGGCCATCAGCTCTTCTTGTGCCCTCACGGTGGGTGAAAAGAGCTGTGCTAGTTACTGCATCTGGGAATACCTGGGCTCTCCCCTTGACAGTAATACTGGCTCCTACTGTACATCCCTGACAGTGCGATTGCTGGTGGTACCTAGCACCCCTACCGAGGTCTGTGTTCAATGTTGGGATCAGCAGCTGGGCTCTAGCACACTCCTGTAGGTCTTTTACTGTCTTTTCCTACAGAGTTCTTGTTGAAACCTTAATTCTGTTTTTGCCCATCATACAGCCTTCCCTTCCTGGCTGTTACCAGCGCACAGTGGTACCCCATGAGTGTTACTGCACTTCTGTCCTGCTGAACAAGGCAATACCTGTGCTCTGGTCATGAGTGCTATTCCATCAATCTTTTCCAGATTTCTATTACATAGGCACACAGTGCTTATGCACAGGAACAGCATGTGAGGCCTTCGTTCAGCCAAAACGCTGTCAGACAGGTGGCTTTTAAACAAAGACAAAAATGTATAAACCTCATCAGTCATCACTGCCGGCCCCAAGAAAAAGCACTGCCCTTTCAGAGGTGCCCCTGCCCCAGCCCCTAACCTCCCCCTCCAAAGCTGACCTCCATTTCAGTCTGCACCATTCCTTGTACTCCAATCACAATTCATCAGCCAGGCTCGAATAGCTGTGTTTTCAGTCTATAAATCACCAGGCTAGACATCTGCCTGGATTTCAAAGGAGTTTTGTTCTTCTTGTTGGCTACTGCAAACTTTAAGGTACTTGGAGGCCTGAAGCAGCCCAACCACCCCCTCCTAAGCAACTTGTGTTAATTTAAAATGCAAAGGACGGCTTCACAGAGAGAGCCCGGATGATGATAAAGCACCATTGTTTGTGCCTCTATGGGCCAAGACTCCAAACTTAATGTTTGTGGATTATTCTGAGAGGTAGCTGCTGGCAGGGAGACACAGAGACAAAGCTGTGTGTCTCACTGCGTGCTACAGGCCACCTCCCCTGGCCCTTGTGACAGCCCTTACACAGGCTGAATAAGTGTTACAAGATGGTGTCCCCCAGCATCCCACAAAGACCTGCTGAGTAAGTGGAGCCAGCGATCAGAAACAAGCCATCAAAGGCAGTTGTGTCACCTCCCCCTCGGGTCAGGCATCGAGTCACCAAAGTGCCCAGCACAGCTGTTATCAAAGGAGCTGACACCTCCAACAACATCGGCACTGGCGCTTGATCTGCTTCCACAGTGAAAAGGAGACCAGTCTGCAGCTCCACCATGCGACACAAATGCCACAGATGGGCTCTGGATGGATAAGGGTGGCTTTTAACCACGGATTCTCCATTTTTACCAACCGCAAGTGCATGAGGCAGTCTGCAGCCAGCTGCTGAGAAGACAGCTTGGAGTGCTCCCTGTGTGGTGTCCGAGGTGACTCCTTGCTCACATTCTTGCTCCTACAAGAAACGATCAGGAGACTGAAGCTCACCTCTGAATCATGAGTCCGGGGAAGGCTGTGAGCTGGGGCAGAGCACGTGGAGGAGGGATGCTGGGTGCCAGTCTTGTGCTTCATTTCCCATGATATAGCACAGCGTCTTGTGCTCTCAGTTTCATCAGCTCCTTACGGATATGTTTTCACTGTTCTAAACACTGTCACTTTCCCATCCTGAAATAATTTCTGCCTGAAACACTAGTCTGTTTTGCCATTAGCAATGAAGGTCTATTGTAATCCTTATAGGCAAGTTGATTCATTTTTTTATCCAGAAAGCCTTCACTCTATTTTAAAATTATTCCATTTTTCTTCACCTCCATTTCCATGTTTCCTTTGCTACTTTCCCAGTGGATTTGACACTTCTACATTAATAGAAGACAGTGACCTGTGATTAAAATACACTTCTATGGAGTGCTTGGGCAGGAAGCATTACAGGACCTGAGCAAGAAATAAAAATACAATAAACTATATCAGAATTCAGCTCTGTTGGACTCACTGCCATGAAAAGAGAAACAAGCAAGTAGACACCTTGGCAAGGACTCAATCATTTTCTGTACAGCAAAGGGTCAAAAGCTGTTGCAAAGTTATTTGGAATAGGGAAAATAGTAACTGAAGGGAGATGACACACTTGGACATTCTGCATCTTGTAAGTTAAAACAAAGAGACAGCACCAGAGCTGAAAAATCACCTGTGAGAGTTTACACAACAGCACCGGGTCTATTGGGCAACAGTCTCCCAGTAACAGACCAGAGAACAGCAGGCTGTCTTCATACACCCAGAAAAACCCTGCTGAAGTGCAGGGCAGGGACTCTGCACCCTTGGCCATGATGGGGAGAAGATGAGAGAAGAGGGGAGAAAGTGCTGGGATTGAGGGACAGTTTTACAGGGCAAGATCTTCCAGCTCACAGCCTGAAACTGAAAGCACTACACCAGTGTGCTTCCAACTCTCCAGAGCGCACTTAGGAACAGAAAAGGGTCTTCTCCACCAGGTCTGCCTGGACATACCCCAGCTGGAGTACACCGAGCTACCCAGGATAGAGAGTAAGGAAGCCATCCAGGACTAAACTGGAGAAATTTACTCTCATGAGCATTCACAGGCACAGGAGAATCCATACGTATTTTGCAGCCAACTGACCATAGTCCCAAGACCACGTATTTCCCCTTGATTGGTAAGGTCGATGAAGCTCCAGAGCATCTGCCTCCTCCTCGAAGAGCCTTTTCCTCCGGGGCAGGAAATGCCTGCCCAGCCCTTGGGAGTCAGAGAAGACAGAAGGGGCAGCGCAGGCAGCTGCCTTCTGTGGTAGCAACAGAAGCATGATCTTGGACCTCAAGGGCTTTTATCCCTTTGGGGAAAGCAAATACTAAGCAAAACTATACACTGGGGCTGCTTGTTTCTCTTGGAAATTCAGCCGCCAGTCCCAGAGAGCAACAGGAAAAATCACATTTATTTCCACAGAGATTTTATCACCTCAGTCTTGGCATGAGAGAGGCATCTCCGCCCAGCTGTGAGCAAGCGAGTGCATTTTGCTGGTTTTTTTTATGTAATCAGAACAAATTCCTCAGAGATGAGTCACAGGGTTTCACGGGTGTCCAGAGAGATGTCGAGCAGGCCTCAAGTGTAAATCAGCGACACACCTTGCGAGAGGATGCACGCACGCTGGCAGGCCTGCTCCCCCTGCGGACAACCATGCAAGGGAAGGGGCTCAATGGATGTTCTCAGGGAGGCTTCCACGAGCCATACAAACGTGTGGCACCTCCAGACCCAGGACACTGCTAGTGTTTACATTTCCTCTGTGAAGACAGTGATGGTTTCAGGGTGGAGCTGGAGTGCTTCCCTGCAGCTGCTCTCCAGGCTTAAACACTGAAGATCTTCAGTCATTCAGGCTGGAGGGGCCCTGCACTCAGGGAAAACATTTGAAGTTCAGAAACAGAGGTTCTGCCCCACCAAAACCTGGTCAAACTGCAGGGGTTCCTGCCTGGGATGTTCGTTACGGTGGAACAGTTGCATCCATGGCAGTTGTTTCAGTGCTGTGATGTTGCTATGTTAAGCAAACCTGTTCCACTCCCCTGTCCAGGAATGAGTACTCCAGCCTCCATGGGTCTGCAGGCCAGACCGAAGCCAAAGGTGATACGTGCATAGTTTCAAGGCATAGTCTGCTTTAGTAGCTCCTTTAGAGGCTGAAATGTAGAGGAGGACCAGGAAGAACCAGACCTGGACACAATCCCAGACGTACAAAGTAACACTGAGGAAAATGCTGTGGATGCTCTTGGGCCTCTGGGTGTCACAGCAGATGCAACACACAAAAACCTTGGTGGAGCTTGGCTCTGGGTCAGTCTTCTTTCACTAATGCCAACGGCCAGGTTTGGCGCAAGGTACCAAGGCAGGCCAGTCTCCTGATATGCAAACCACCTGCAGGTCTCTCTTCAAGCAGGGTGTGCAGGGAGCTTCCAGTCTAGAGTGGGGCAAATCTCCATTTGTGCATTTTTGGAGGGCAACTGCAGAAGACAAAACCCAACTATTATGCCCTTCACCTTTCCACTTCACCCTCAGGTGACTAACAATTACCAGCTACCATTAATATTAAATGGGAGAGAAAGAAATGCAATCCTCTCTCTGCTCTTCACATTCCACGATATCACAAACAATTTGTCATATTGGGAGGGGCAGAGGCAGGAGAAGCATTAATTATTGATACTTAGGAACAGATGGCTTTTCTTGTACCAGGGCAGTGAAATGTAAGAGGAGCTTGTGGGTGAGGATGTGAGGCTTAGATGGGCAGACACGTATCAGATAACCAGCCTTCAAATGGAACAGGAACCTTCCTCCTAGAACCAGTTCTGCTGGCCTGCAGAGCTCTCATCAACAGCCCTGGCTGGAGAATCAAATCCACTGACATCTGAATTAGTGAGGCTTCACCAGAACCTTTCAATGCTCCCTCACCTCTGTACAGAACATCCTGGACGTGACGACTGATGGCTTCCAGACAGCAGAGGCCTATCAAACCAGGCACTGACTGGTCTCTCTAGGAGACCCTACCAGTTGCATTTTACATGTTCATCCCCTGTGCCATACAAAGTTTATTCCTGAGACTACAAACGGTGACAACAGTGACTCCCTCCTGCCTTCCACTGGCTTCTGCATCTCTCTCAGGGTACTGGCCTCCAGAACCAAAGATCCAAGTGATCTGGACCAGCAGCTTAAACCAGAGACTCTGTCATCCAACTCCTTTTGCCAACTTTTCCCATTGATCCATGGGAAGGATCAAGAGCAAGAAGACTTCATTCTTGCCAGCTCCCATGTAGGTGTCCTTAACATCAGAGACACCTACCAGGTTGCAAAACAGGCTTGGCACAGGACACCTGCTGTGAGTGTCCCATGTCCAAGAGTGGACCGTGGGACTGACATCCTCATGAGACAGGAGGAACATCTGGGCAAGAGTGATTTCTCTACCAAAGGCAGGTGATTCACCAGAGTGTATGCAGTGGGACCACAGAGACAAAAGCTTTTCCTGAAACTTTCACGAACAGCTGCACCCACTGCTGAAGCCTGGCATCTGCATCCATTTTAATTCTAGTGTAGTTATGTCTTTGCTGGAAGACTAAGGAACCAGCTGTCCTGACAGACCTGGACCTGGATAGCCAAGGGTCCCATCCCAGGCAGTGGTTACAACCAGATGCCCAGGGAAGAGTCAGAACCAGGCAAGCCGATGTGATACCTCCTCTTCTACTGCAAGAATGATATTCCTCAGCTATTTTCTGCTCGGGGATTTCACAAGCCAGACACCATTTCTGTACATACGGACTCAATTTAGTTCTCCTCTCTGGACGTACCCCTTAAATCCTGTAAATGGGCACTCACTTTCCCAGCCTGGACAAATTAAGTCCATGGTTACTCTACTGAGCAAGGTAGACTTTCTTGCTGTCTCCAGAAGCCCAGAAGGTACCTCAGGACCACAATCTCCAGTCTCTTGGTATACTGGGGACCTCCTCACAGCCTTTTCTCAAACTAAGTTTGTTCTCTTGCCCTCTACTGAGAGGTTGTTCCAAAGCCTCATTACTCTGATAATTAGAAACACTTTTATCATTTCTCAAGTTGCTAATTCCTCTCAGTCTGCCTAAGGTCACGTAGCCTGCAGCCTGTGAGAGTCCTAAGACACCTACAATCTTGTGATTTGGAAAAACACAACTTCCCATCTTCCTTCCTGGCCTGAATGTGCTTGAAGTGAACAAATGCCAAGTGCCAGGAGACAGCTACTGTCCACCAACAATACAACAAGCATTGTCTTCCTCTGAACAGCTCCCCTTTTTAACTGCACCCCTTTTCACAACATGGAGTAGGATGGAGAAATTTCCTCTACCTAGGAGCCAGTGAAGAGAGGAAAGCAATCTTAGAAAGACCTGGGCCACATCTGTGCTGGGAAAGACCAAGCTCTACCAAAAAAGGCAGCAAACCTTCCCACTATAGAAGCTTTGACCAGTGTCAAAGTTTGGCACAGGAAGCAGACAGACTTGAAAGCGTGTCTTTGTACTGCTGCATTATAACAACATGAGAGCCTTTCTTCCTCTAAAAATGCTGTTCATCTCACTGCGACAGTACCAGCAGATGTTTCTAAGGTAGATCTGGCTTTAAAGAACAGTCTCCACAGAGCCATGACGTGTTTGCACTAGCTAACTGCTGCTGAACAGTCAGCTGAGAGCTAATGTGCACAGGCTAATCTCACCTCCCCAACACTTCACAGGGGCTGAGGAGGGGATCAACTAGTAGAAGAACCCTATGGATTAGAGAGCAATACAATGGATCAAAAAGCTGGAGCAGGCCACATCTTTTCAACTCCAGAACAGAATTGTTCCCTTTCACCCTACTTGAGTTAACATTTATGTGACTCTTTTCCCTGCCGCTCTGAGAAGAAGGAATCACATATACACATTCCAGAGAACTTTTCCCAGCAGAAATAACTGTTTTTAACACACATTGCACTTGGGAGAATGTCTAGAATTTTATGGGCAAATGCCTGGGTGGAGCTGTGTTTTGACCCGTACAGGAAGGCTGTAAGTTGACATCACCATCCCAGTCAGGCTCCGGAGTCGGGGCGGTCGGCAGGCTTGGGAGAAAGATTTGCTCAGCAGGAGCTCCCTACCTCTTTGATGGCAGACATCTTGATGTTCTCATAGTAGTGCAGCGGTGCATTGGGTGAACTCATGTCATAGCCAAACCCAGCTACCGCCACCTCATCACAGTTGTGGAGCGCCATGGTTATTGCTACGCTTCCCAAGGTGGGGATGTTCTGAGAGGAGAGAAAGCAGGAATGGAAGTCATTAGCAGATTGCCATTTCTATAATCAAAGATTTCCTCTTGTCTCTGTTTACAGGGGCACTGCTGCTACCAAGCAGAAAATCAGGAACAGGGTATTTGGCTATATCTGCACATCAGCTGCCCAGTGCCAGCTTGTGGGGTCAATAGCTTCCCAATTTGTAAAGAAAATCATGTTAGCCAGCTTTCTGCAAAGCATCTAGCACAACAGGAGCGGCTCTTGTTTGAGGGTCTATGGCCTGACTTTCCAGGGGAGTATTGCACTGCCGAGGGATTAATGTCAATGGTTGGACTCCCCTTCCACACAACTTTGCTATCCCAAGAACAGGGCAGCTGACAAGCTGCAGGATGAATAACAGTGGATATATTAGTTTTCTGAAATTGTTTTAAAACAGACTTAGATACTGGATTACAATTCTATGCACATTACTGGCTTCCAGCTAGGCGAAGGAGGAATACTTATCCTAAATGGGCCACCACACAGGAGAAGTGAGGAACAGTACAAACTCTTTATTCTACTGATAGCAAAAGCAGGTTAAGGAGACTGTTAAACAGCTCTGGGAGATAGAGAGGAGATACCCAGGCAGCAGTGTGCACTGAGACCCCTTCCATTGCTCAGGGGCACCCCACAGGCAAAGGGCACTCTGGCCTGTGCCATGACCTTCCTACCCACAGCATACCGGAAGATGAGGAGCAGCGGGAAGCCAGAGATGGGTGCTAGCACTCTGAGCAGGGACACCCCGACTGCCCCCTCCAGTCTCCTGACCTGTCGTTTGCACCAAAGTCCAGCCTCAGCCATTCCCCTTTCATCTGGCTTCTGTTGAGGCCCTGTGACAGCAGTGCTGTACAGCTGCAACCCCTCTTGTGTGCTCAGATGAACATGATGGCTGTGACAGATGAGTGTTTCCAGTGTAAAACCGTATCTCACAGACTCTTCTACCTTCCCTTTAGCCAGAGGAATCCAGATGTAACTTTACCCCAGGGGCTAGGGAGAGGCTGAGGAATCCACCCACATATTTTATCTTCACTTGTAGAGCATCCAACACCGCTGTATCAGAAGTATCACGAATACAGAGGACATGCTTAGACAGTCACCAAGGGTGGCAGCCTCTTAGCTGAGATCTAGAAACCAACTGCACGCTTATATTTTGCATTTAAAATGGTTTACTCTGAACCAGTGAGCAACGCGTTTCACTGATGTTTGTAACAGACTGGGAACACAATGTTTTGAGCTTCTGCCTCTCATTCAGAGGAACTGGCTTTTGGCAGCACGCTACCTTGCTCACTTCTGATTGCCTAATCATGTCCCAAGACCAACATTTTCCAAGCGATGAATGCCACCCATACCCTAGCTGAGGTGTGCAGAGCTGGAAGCGTGACCCTTGTGCTATGGAGAACTCTACTATAGTGCACTGGAATTACACTAATCTGAGGGCAAACGTGCAAAAACTGCTTATGTCTAAATCAGTGAGACGTTAAATTCAAACTTGCAGTGCAGCTGTAACAGTGTGCATCTGAAATGAAAAGAGCTTACTACATCTTCCTGTGACAGCTCTAGATGCTAGGAAAAATGGCAGAGTGTCCTGGTTTGAGCTAGGACAGAACCAATAGCCATTTAATAGCTAGCCCAGCCTTAAACCGTGACACAGAGTCATTTTGTTATCACTGCTTAATTGATACTCAACACACACAATATTATTTTTATTCTGGTTACTTCAGTTAATTGTTAATTTACTGGTAGTAAATAAACATATCAAGGAGGAGTTTAAAAAAATTGGAAAAAGTTTATTAGGCAGGGATAAGAAAATTCCCCCAAACTTCAAAATATGCAAAGAACATCCTGTCTTCCCAGGCATGGCTGTTCAAATTCAGATATTCTCAGCTTTACGTTTTACATAGGAAATGACATTTGGATGTCACTGGAATTGCATCAGCTGCTAAGCGGACTAGCCACAGAACCCTTTCTCTCAGCTGAGCTGTAGTTACAGTGTCCAAAACATAGTGAGTAAACGGTTACGTCCTTGAGAATGTGTCGTTGTTGGGAATATGATGGCGTTAACACCACCCACACTTCACTGGGCCCATTCCCACGGTACAGCTCAAGGGAGACACAGGGTCTTTGCCTGGAGGGAATTTCACTGGCCAAGTTAACATTTAAGAGCTAACTTTCTAACGTGAGTCTTACAAACCACAGAGAATTAATCATACTACCCAACCTTACGGGAGGACTGCCAAACCACTGTAACTTTCTTTCAAGCATATTCTTATTTCTGTTTGGAGAATAACAGATTACAGAAATAAAAAGTGAACTTTCCTTTGATGACCAAATATCTGCCTGACTTTATTCTACACATAATACCTCCAACAGTCTTTATGGAAAAACAGGAGATCATTTTCTCATCTGCTTCTGTTCTTCAGTAGTTCCTGACATGTATGTATACATGCCAGTATGTCAGTACTGCCTGCCCCTCTCTCAAAAATGATTAAAATACCAAAGACTACTAAAGACTTCCTAATCTCTCGGATTGTAGTAGATGTGTCTGGTTTGGCCCCTGTAACTCACATGGTGTCCTTAGCAAAAGTTTTGTATTGCCCTAAAATCACATTCAGATACTGATGATCTGATGGCAGTTTTTAATTAAATTATGCCTTATTTATGTTAGCACCCATCAATACTATGGTAGCTACAGCCTAGAGCGTATATCTCCCTTGAAGACATATCTGCAGCCATTCACACCTTCACTGCTGAGACACAGCCTCACATGCTACTGCTGCACTCAGAATCCTGTGCGCTAGAGAGGACCACCTAGAAAATACCGTAAACATCATTATCCCTGCTATTCACTGAGGGTAGTATCTGTCAGGGCAGCACGGCGGTGCTTGCAGAGCCCACCCTTAGTAAATGGTGTGGATAACTGCACCTGCTAAGAGAAGAACATGAGTACAAATTCCTATGTGTCTGGATCACACACACATAACTGGCCATTTGCTCCAAACTGCTTATGTTAAAGAAGAAGCAACCATTAGACAGATTAAGCAATAAATGGAGAATTAGAGAGACTTGAGAAAAAAAAGGAGTCAGCTTGAACAGAGGTGTAAAAGAAGCACGATTGCCGGTTAACTATGTGTCATTAGGAAGTCAATACAGTGCTTTGGTCCTGATTTGGTTTAAACTATAGAAACTGAGTGGTTTTCCTGCGTGATAGCCTGCTGAGCTTCTGCTGCTCCTTCCCTCCAGTGAAAATGAAGCACTGCCTCACATCCAGCTTGTGGCACGGGAAGGAGAAGGCCGTGTAGGGTCTAGGGATGCATCCTGGGCTGTGCTGCGGAGAAGCCAACTCAGCAGCATTCTCCAGGTCCAGGGGAAAGGGCTCTCCTCTCAGCAGAGAAGCGGCAAATGAGAGGGGAGAGGTACCAGAGAGAGGAAACGGTTATAATTATTCTCTGTCTGCACCTACACAGCTTCCGAGCTCTCCTGATTGCTCACAGGTATATAAATTCGTTTGCTGCTAAGCTCTCGTCTGGACCTAATGAACCACGTACAACCTTCAGGGTAAGTTGGGGGACAGGTCACTCCAAAAGAAGTGAGGCATCGTGGACATGGCTGTGCCAAACCTGGCTTGCTATGCCCTGCAAAATGCGTCAGTGCTATCTCAGCACACACACCCTTGTGCCGTGCCCCAAAGACATACCAAAGCAACCACCACACCTCTTGCATTGAGTTATGAAAATATAACTCTCTCAAACAACTGAGCAGGCCTCATGATATTTCAGGCTATTGCTAAGGAAACAAGTGAAAATCCCCCACCCCCCCACCCCCTCAAGAATAATAATCTGAGGTTAGAACAGCTCAAAGCCTGTCTTCCTGCTCACATGGCCCTCTATGTGCCTGGATATTCCTGTACCACCAAGCTATGTTGCTTTCAACCAAATGGTTGAAGAATGGCGGCCCAACAGTGGCCAGTGCCTAGGTGAGCCTCCTGGGATGCTGCCCAGCCGCACGAAGCCTGGCCAGCGCAGGCTAGGCCAAGGCACGCACAGCCTCAGGGGGTAGTGATGGGGGCTGCCTGGGGTGGCCCAGCAGGACCCTGCTCCAGGTGTGGCCATGATGAGTTTCTGACCTGAACTGAACCCCAGCCAGCCAACTGGGGACAGTTGGGAATAGCAAGATCCCAGAAAGCATTGGCAGCGCTCTCTCCCTGCCAGTTCCCTGCCAAAAGCATTGAACTTGGCCTTGCAAGCTCTGTACCTGCTGCTGTGTCTCACAGGTGTCTGTCCCAGCTGGGGCCCACAGTGAGTACCAAGTTCAGCATCCCCTCTCCAGCTCTGGTAAACAACTGGAAGGGCAACTTCCCTGGATGATGTGATCGGTCTGAGCTGACAGTCCACATCTCCAAGCCTGGTCTGGTTGTCTAAACCCAAACATCTGGAAAATGTAATATTCCTATCTAATATAATGCTCCCCAGGGACCAGCCATTTGCCTGCTCCCATTTGAGAGAGCGCAGCAGACTGACAGACGAGCCAGAGATGACACCAAAAGGCTGCGTGACAAACAGAAGCAGCAAACACAGCAGTGGTGAGCAACATGTCACTGCAGCAGTGCTGGGTGAAGGCTGTCTGTGCACCTGGAGTGCTGCTCCTTCCAGGGGCCCGATGGCACACGTCCTCTATGGGTGAGGTGAGCACGTGCATGGTGGATCCTGGGTGAGAAAAGCATGAAGACAAGAGAGGCAAAGATCTCTGGTCCTGTGCTGCGTCAGGGATCACTGCAAGCCCTGTGTGGTGACCACCACGAGGTCAGGGGACCAGAAATGCCTTCAGCAGTACAGACAGACAAAGGACAGGTTCTCCTAACTGCTGCTGTGCTGTTCTCAGCTGCAAGGGGAAAGATAAAAGGCTTCCCCTCAAG
Source organism: Steatornis caripensis (assembly GCA_013398225.1). NCBI lineage: Eukaryota > Metazoa > Chordata > Aves > Caprimulgiformes > Steatornithidae > Steatornis > Steatornis caripensis. Next base: position 31,843 of record VZSC01009406.1, read on the forward strand.
ACATTGCTGTTTCATCTTCCAGCTTGAAAGACTGACTTCTACTCATAGAAGAAAAGAAGCCAGTCAGCAGCAATGAACACCAGCCCACCTTTGGCCTTAATGGAGGCTGAGCATCACCTCGTGAGCTTGTGCTAGAGATCCAGTGCTGGCGACAACCAGGGGACTGTAACTGCTCTTTGCTTGGTGCATGTGAAAAGCTCTCACTGCTTTTCATTCCATGCCTGGGTCATTCTTGTGTCACTGCCTGCTGGACTGGAAGGAAATGACTGCTGTAAATCTGTTTCTAGAAATATTTGACTCCTTTAATATGTTAAATGAATTCCAATTATTTATGGGATTTTTACTTAGCTCAGAGTAAGACGTATTGTCTTGCTCAGACTATTCTAATTGCTACTTTTTTCACTAGAAGGGTAAGTGTTGCTAAAGGATAAATTCCCTAAAACCAATAATGCAACTAGATAATCAAATTAGCTTGACTACTATATTAATTTATTTGAGGGAAAACTTGAAAAATTGCTCACCTAGGAAAAATTGCCACCTTAGTTTTGTCAGCTACAGACCTGATTACCTAATAGCAATAAAGTCAAAACAAAAGAAATACAGAACAAAACTATAATAGCCATCACATGCTATATGCAACAGTCACTGTATTTTCTTTTTGTTTATTTGCATTTGCATAGAACCCCAAACCTACGCTTTACTTCCCTTAGTGAGCAAGTTTGGAAATATGGCATAAAAAGCAATTTAGCATCACTTGTTGTGAGCAGACAAGTGCCTGGCATTCTGCAGGGTGGTCCCTGTCACAGGAGCTTACAATCTGTAAGGTGCGCCTGTAGGGTGCTCCCACAGCTACCTCCCTCCATGCACAGAATCAGCTGCAGTATTTGGCTTCAAAAGACAAAACAGAGCATCTTCAACACTTTTCAGTCACCTCCCCTAGTTATCCCTTGCTGGAAGTAGGAGAGTGCCTCCAGAACTGGTGGTCTGCAGCAGAGCAAAACGGTTGGGCCAGTGGCCTGTTGCTGGAGATGAGCTGCCCAGCAGGTTTCCGTTCTGCTGTTAAAGTGCTGAGCTCCTATACGACTTAGCCCCAATCAAATATCTTTGACCACATCTAACCTGATGCACAAGCTCTGATTCACCGTTTGCTGTAGAGCAGATTCCTGTGCAATGCAGGGAGTATTTCTTAAGGACCTAACAATTTAACAGAGGGCAAGCAAGGGCATGACTTTACTAGACGCTAGCTGCTCTGTGGTAACCACATATATGCTTCATCCTACGCTAAATGGGAGTTCATGGCTTGCTCTTTCACTGAAAAGTAAACTCCCTTCAGTTATTTCACATCTATCATGTGCAGAAGCATGCGGTTGCACATTTACCTGCTACCCTATAATGGCTTGTCTGAGTGTCCATTCCCCAGCAGCTCATGGACCGATCACACTGCAGTGGCAAAGACTGAACAGACCAGCCCGTGAAGCGGATGTGCTGTCTTGCAAACCCCAAAGCTTCCAATGACACTAAGTCTCCATATTTAACTGACTGCAAGTGCAGTGGCCAGTTACCTGTCTCTCTACCTGCCTTAGAAGATGCTGTCAGAGTGCAAAAAAAGGAGTAGCGCGCAACTGGAAGGATGGGGTGGCAGACTGCTCTGCCATCCCCCACCTCTCTTCTGCTCCATAAAGACCCAAGATGTTCCAAGACACACACAGTGACAGTCCAGCAAGAACAGCCCAGGAGACAAAGCTTGCTCACACCAGGGCAACTCAGTGCTCATGAGAGAAACGGTCGTTATGACCAGCCAGGGGAACTGAAGAGCAGCCTAAGGAGCAAAGGGTCACCACTGGCATCTCCAGAAAGGCTGCCTGCCCACAGGCAAACTGTGTAACAGCACAGAAAAGCCCTGGGGCAGGACGTGCTAATTCTTCTGCATCAGAGGTTAATCCTCGAGTGCATGTGGGCTGTCAGCACTCTGCAGAGGTTCTAATCCATGGCCAGGTGTGTGACGCAGGCTGATAACACCTCCTGCACATGGCTCCTCCTTCACCAATTTGGTGCTGAGGCTGGGTGAAGTCCAGAGGAGGATGCTTTATCTCCTTAGTAAGGTGTCTGTAGATTCAGCCATTTCCAGTACACAAACAAACCAAAGGCTTGTTTGGGCAGCAGAGCTTTATCTCATAAGAAATTAAATCATAAGCAGTTCCATGGACACACAGCACTGGCAGAGAGACAGAGAAACAAAAACCACAGTCTGCACTGGAGTCCTCAGAACACTGACAATTTGTGTCATCTGAAATGTTCTCCTGGCCACCTCACCATGCTCACAGCTCACAGAGGAGCCAGAAAGCCACTGCTCAAACGGGTCTGAGTGCTACTGAGTAGACAGCACTATTCACTACGCAGCAAAAAGCACCATGGCAATAACGATCCCTAGTGTACAAACATGCAACAGCCAATGACGCCTCTGAACTTCCACCTAAACATAAACCACATACATACACCTTTGTCTAGTGAGACAGCCAAGCCTGCGCCCCGCTTCTTAAGAGGATTCTTTAATCAAAGAGAGGATCTTTACTAGGTTGCTTCTTTCATGCTCAACTATCTTCAGATATTAGCATTCTAATTTTCCCAGACATTGCTAGGATCCTACACTAAAGTCTCTTTATCATCAGCTTATCCCAAGAAAAGAGAAGTTCACATATAGTAGGAAACAGCTGTCCCCCTACTTACGACTTCAGTACGTGGACTAAGGAAGCTCCTGAAAAGCTTTACCAGTCCCAGAGAGAAGTCACTGTTCATTGTGTGCGACCAGTTTTTCTCCTTGCTCAGACATCCAGCTACTAATGCCACAAGTGCAATCAAAATGCACGTCTCAGTTGTACCCCCCTACTACCCTCCAGAACCATCTGGCCCAAATTACATTATCAAAGCAAAGGATGTTACTACATTCAACCTTTATTGAATCCTGGGAAAAACGCTTTGAGATCAGCCCCAAACTATTTTACTAGCTCTCCTCAACCCTGCTGAAAAAGCCCCCAAATTACGAAGTTAATTGGCAGTACATTGTTACCATATGTGGTGTGCAAGAGAAGCACTGAAGTTTGTTTAGGCATCAGAACCAGAGAAGAGTAGAATATTACTGCTCTTTACGAGGATTTAGTGTTGGCCTTGATTACTAAGGCGTCCCCAGCCTTGATCCTCCTGTGTGTAGCCTGCCCAACATACCGCAGCACACTGCAGCACAGCGACACCAACATGGCCCCATCCTGGTTCCCCCCGAGAAACTCAGGACACGTATTGTTCGCTGTGCTTTTGCTTACTAGACCTCAGCATTTTCCTTTTCCATGTTCATAAGCTTTTTTCTTGAGTAAAGTTTTTCCAGGCTGTCTCACATCTCTAAAGCATGACCCTGAACCCAACCGGCTCTGCTCTATGGCTGCTGGGTCACACTGTCTCTTGTGGAGCATCTCTGCTTGCTCTAGCTGCCTCACTCATCTTGCTGGGTCTCTCTCAAATCTTTAATGAGAGCTGGATTCTTGGTCTACAGGCTCTGATTTCCACTCTTCCCATTCAAACTCTCAGTGAAAATAGGTCTGTAGCAAACTTGTATCACCAGGGTCCTACTCATACTCTTCCCTCTTTACGCTGGCAGCAGTAGCTTCTGTTGAAGCATTTGCACTGATGTAGCAGCATTCACTGAAGCATGAAGTCCCAGCAGCTCCATGACAGCAATCCAGAGTTGATGCCTGCAGTAAAATTTGTATCCACAGGCTAGAAATACTCTCTCCATAGTCTTAAGCTCTGACAGAATCACTACATTACAGTGAAAGCACAGGGTGTAGTAACATCGAGCCTCACAAATGCACCTGCAGAGCTCTTGCTGTCCCATCTGAAGGAATGAACTGCAATTTACACAATCTAGCAGGGGTCATGAGCAAAGACTGCTTGCCTTAAAGCTCCATAAACTATTTTTAAATACTCAAATGGACTTTCATGAAGTAAAACATCAGGTTTCAATTAAGATGCCTTCATTTCCCAATCTGATGTGTGTTAAACAACCTATCAAAACCTCATAAACTTCAGTTCACAGCATTTTCATTTCCGGATTCTCTCTTCTCTCAGCTCAAGTAATATCTTGTGTATTAAAATAACGTGTTTAAAAATAAAAACAAATCTGGAGAAAATCAAGGCAAGAATCTGATGATTTCTGTCCTTCATTGGGGCAACAGTCCTGTTTTTCTGGAAGACAAATCAAGACCACATCATTCTAAGAGTAAGTTCTGAAGAATGCAGAGAGATGAAGTGAGTTACTTCCTTGCTGAAGGGAATATCTGGGATAAGATACCTTCAGCCCACAGAGCAAAAATCCAGGGTTCCCAAAAGCCCGTAACAGCTTCTGTATGTACACATGCAGCAATGCGTTACACAAAAGAACCATTCTGTGTGGCTCAATCTGTCTGCACATCTTGCACACTGCATTTTAAGAAGCGAATTCCTTACCTCCAGGCACCCACCCATCTGACTTGCACAAAACAAACATCTCTAATATTTCTGAAGACTTCACGATATAATTAGAGCATGGAAAATAAGGCACTATTCTGTCTAGTTCAAATCCATGCTGCGACATGGCAAATCTCCTGTACCGATAACAATGGAAGGACAATGTCGGGGGCACAGCAAGCAGACCTTGTCCAGCAAAAGTGCTTCTCTCTGGGTTTGTCAGCTGTACTAACGTGCCGCAAAATGTCACGTGTGGTCTCTATCAATAACTATATCACATGTGTACATGAGTAATTTACCCACCCAAGTAATACTTTCTCTAATGGTTGATATATTAGGTAGAGCAAATATAAATAGGTTCTGACGATAGCATTGCAGTGTGAGATAATCCAGAAAAACCAAGTGACAACCTGCTCCACACTAACACTCCTAAAAGCGGCACCGGGGGTGACAGATACTAGAATGACCACCAAGGTATTTTGTTAATAACTATGACGTAAGCCTGTGTTTTACATTTGTTTCTTTTGTAAGCTTTTACGTCTAAAACTTGTCACTGTAAGATCAGAATTTCTTACCAAAGGCCTCATAAAACAAACCTTTACCCTCTTTTACTATAAGCCTGGGATACAGGACGAGGTGTGTGGTATCAGTGATTTTAGGCTGCAGTCTCCATGAGGACAGTTAATTGTAAAACAGTAGCATGCCCTCTAGGGAGACCTGCCCCACTTCCAGATGCACTGAGGGTGCAGAGAGCAGGGTTCCTTCTCCCATTTGGGAAGGAACTCCCTCCACCCACACAAACAAGCAGCCTTCTGGCAGGCTGCGGATGACAGGAAATCACCCAGCCGGTGCTGGAAGCCTCAGAGCTGCCTCCAGAAAAGCAGCTCTAGTACCAGAAAGGATGGATCTTGCCTTGGCCTTAAGGAGGCTGAGTGCTGCCTCCATAAAAGAGCCAAACCCCTTCCCTTCAATGTCCAACAGTGGAGGCCCAAAGTAAAAGAAAGAACAGCGGAAGCCTACTCTTCTGCTTGGTCTCCTCTTTCCCCTTGGTTTTACTTGCTCTGCTTTATACCTACCCCTCTGCCCATCAGGCCGTTGTTGAAAGGCAGTCCAATGAAGCTGAAAGCTGCCTCCTGGATGAAGTAGGGATTCAGGATACGTATCTCATGAGGTTCTCTTGGGACACGAGTTGCCACAGACTTCCAAAAGCCATCAGAGGCACTCTGGTAACAAAAAAAAGAAAAAAAGGAAAGATAAAACAACAACTACAATTACATACAACAGATAGCAGATTGCTATTATTATTTAAAAAAAAAAAAAAGACAAACCACCACTAGCAGCAGTTCCTGCTGTCCCTCCTCACTGCCACAAGGCACCAGTACGATGTTGTAGTGGGAGAATGCGTCCTGGAGGGGTGACAGCAGCACGTGCAGATGCACTTGAGCTAGTCTGGATGATGAGCGTGAGGAAGACAGAGAGGCCTGGGCTTCAGTGCAAATTACCCACTCCCCGGTGCCATCTTTTCACTCTTAGCACTTCAGTTACTTTGGTGAATCGCGTAAGCTTTCCAGCACACACTGTGATCACTCCCACCTGTTTCCAAGGGGATGTACCCTTGGACAGCAAATGCTTTTAAGAACATTCAAAGAGCTAAGAGTGACTGTACAGCTCTACTTTCAGCTACATGCTTCCCACTTGATCCTAGATTTACTCCTTTCTGTTAGGTTTTATGTGAATTATGCCATAAGCTTATAAAGGTGCCACCTTGTCTCCTGAAGGGCCATGCACGTTCATGGTACAAGGGACAAACACTAAGTATGCCCTTTATGGTTTTCCAGTAAATTGGTTTTTAATTAACGACTTCACCCTGCAAACATGGGAGAACACTGGCCTTGAATACTGCTATCCTGCTAGACAGCCCTGCCCAGAGAGGGGCCTGTGCCTCTCTGCCACATTACTTTATACCATTGCTCCTGCTGATCCAGATGTTAGCAGGCATAGCGTGTACTGCCCTTAAAATAACCAGAGGCTCCTTGTTCACCGGACTTACAGAACAATTATGTTTTAACATTTCACTTCTGTTTGGATTAGGAATTCAGAGCGAGGCACAGGGAGGACAGCAGGAATCTTAATCTGCTAACCAACAGCTTTGGCAGGGTAATCTGATTGAATACCTCCTTCTCGCAGCAATGAGCCATCTTCCCTGCGATCTCCATTATAAGCAACAGCAGCAGACGTTACGCTCTACAGAAAACGCATGTGCTTTGGAAGTCATTATTTACACCAGTTTTGGGTTGCTTGCAGCTTAACAGCGACTTTCCAGTTGCTTTCAAAGCTCTGCCAGAAATGTTGATGATCCCTTGCAAAATCCTCAGGAGCCTCCCCTGCCCAGCAGTGATTACCCCTGTAATTATTGACAGTAATTCTGCCACAGCCTGTGCCTCCTGCATTTCACACACTACTTGTACTGTGCTGGCTCCTGTCAACAATCATGTCCTGTCGTGCTAAATACCTTCCAGAGGCTTCTTTATGGAACAATCCCATGGTTATCTTTAGCTGCTCAGTTTCAGATCCTGGAGAATGAAACTTTGGTAGATGGCTCTTGCCTTATGAAAGGCATTAACACAGCAAACTCGATGAGGATGCACGTTATTATCCAAACCAACAGCCCAAGACAGCTAAATGCCATGGCTATCCTGTTTTGATCGAACCCCCTCCTTCAAAGCTGCCCAAACATAACACGCTTTTGCTGGCCACGGCAAGGATCCTGTGAGTTTAAGTTTGCATTTCGACAATGGCAAAGTGCTCTCAGGACCCTAAATGGAAAAAAATCCTAATTAACACTCCTGTTCTTTCATCATAGTTGAATTAGAAAGAATGCCTGGTGTCAAAGCAGTCTAACACTTTCCATTATAACACAACATTTTCAGCCACTAAGTGATCCCACCATTTAAAAAAAAAAAAAAAAAAAAAAAATTGTCAACTTTACAGATGTTAATAAAGTCGAAGATCCACTTGACCAAGGGATTTGAGGGATTTCGTATGTCACCTGAGTTTTGCCTCCTTGTGAAAATTCATTAAAAATTGGATAAATATGAAACGTCTGGAATTTCCCAAAGGCACAAGTAAAGCAGAGGTCTTTCAGTTCCAGGGCAAGAGGGGAAAAAAATTACATTAAAAAAAACTAATCACAAATTCCACTTGCATTAAGCACGCTTCATGTCTCACAGAAATGAAGATGATAAACAAAAATCTCAACAGCTACTCATTCAGTGAAACCATCTTATCATGAGGTCTAAGCAGGCACACCCTGGAAAAATAGTGTATGACCCTGAAACTAAAATACATTTATAAGTTGAATTATGATTTCATGTGCAACTCTAACTATGGCATTGCCTAAATTTTGCAAACAATTGCGAGCTATTTTAAGTGGACAAAAGCTGTCATTTGTTTGGACTCGCACTCCATAAGAGATTCTACATAAGTTCTGGGATTTAAGTAGCTTTTATATCACACACAAAATATTAAAGAGGAAAAAAAAAAAAAGAAAGATTACAAACACTTGAGACTTTTATTCTTTGCTGTTGCTTGAGCTGTTCAGAAAGATAATTACGCATATCACAGTTGCGCATTTTCCCATTTCTGTGCGAACTGCTAGGACCATACCTGAGCTCCTCTCAGCTAGTTCAGTACCAGTGGATCCTACCCATAGCTGAGAATATAACCTGTTTGCTTTGGTCCCTTCAGTGTGGCTGTTTCTCCGGTCATCCATCCAGACGATTTCCCCGACCACTTTGCTCACCTATCACGGCTCTGAAGTTGTTCTGGTTTCTCCTTTCTGTCTCATTTCTATTTGCTCCATGTTCTCCCCTGTAACTTTTCTGTGCAGTTCCCCTTAGATTATTATTATTGAAGGCAGTCTTTCATTTTGGTATGTTTTCCCCCTGTAGTTTCTAAAACAATTCTAGGGAGAAATGTGGAGTCTCAGCAGACCGCTCTCATACTTTCACCTACACAGTAGCCCCATATAGGGCTAAAGAACTAAAAACTTTTCCTGGCTTACAATTACTGAAATTCTCAGCCTTGTGGTTTGGCTGTACAAACCCAGTTGTTTTGAGCTACAACTCAAGCCTTGCGGTTTTCTTCTGCAGCTTGTCACTGGCAAGCTACAAAACACAGCACCACTGCAACTGCACGCCCCGGGACGCTGCTCCCCTGATGCAACCCCCTCGGGAGCCACGGCCTCGGGAGCGCAGCGCCTTCCGAGGCTCCACGCTACCGCTGATGCTCGGCCGCGGACTGTTGCTACGCCTAGCATGGACGTTCGGTCTGGACACAGATGTTCAGCGAGGTTTCCAAAGCAGTCGCTTCCCATCTGGGAACTCTGTCCATTTTTAGGCTGGAAGGACACAGGCAGCCACCCGACGAGCAGCGGGCACTGGGGGGGAAAGGCACGCTTTTCCTGCCAGATTCAGACTCGTGGTTTGAGGTTGGGGGCATCCACCATTCTCTGCTACAGTGACTAAGCCTGCAGTGCTTAAGGGTGGGCCTCTGAGGATGCAGTATTTCCAAATATCATAATGATAGTAAGTCAGAAAATGAGTCCGAAAACTGCTTAGGCAATGTTCCCACAGTACCTCATCACCTCCTGGCATCGAGGTGGAAACCATAGCGTCCAGGCTGGAAACTGTGTTTCCCCATGTTAAGTTCCCACCTTTATTATTTGTTGGCATTGCTGTGCACCTGAAGCCTCAGTCACAGATCAGGATTCACGGTGCCAAGGGCTGCCAGAAAGACCTTTATACTGTAAGCATAAAGAAACAAGCAACACAGAGAGAGAGGCGGACGGGAAAACACTACTGAAGAGCAGGTCTCTGAGGGTCACAGCATTTTTAAGCGGTCTTGGAGTGTTTTCAAAATGGTGTAATTGTAAAGGACATCACTAAAGGCTTTAGAGGAGACTATTTTAAAAGTAGAAAGAATTTAGACCGGCCAGGGCTTTCAGGCCAGTCTATTGTACAGCTCTCATCCAGGGAGAGAGGCAGAAATATTCTTTCAAGAGACACCACTCCAGGAATAAACGGGTACAGATATGACAGACCAGAGATGGCAGGTTATGAGGAAGTGATAAAAAATGGCAGGGCTCACCTAACAGCTACAGGGACAAGACAATCCAGCTGTAATCCCTCATTCTGTCCATTTGCAGAATACTGAAGGGTAATAGGGACAGCCGGTTGTAAACTATTTTTGTCTCCATTCAGTTTTCCATCTCCTGTTCTCAGATTCACCAAGGCTAATCACAACATACGCTAAAATAAAATGTGGAAACTCAGACCCTTAGCCAAGAAGCACACCTCAATAGAAGATACAAACAGGAGAAGCACGCTGAGTCTCCCAGAGTAACATTTCTAATATACTAAGCAAAACGAGGGGTAATGCTACTGCATCCTGGTGACACAGATGCTGCCTCTTCTGTCCCTCTGGGATACTACTGGATTTAGGAGTACAAGCTGCATTGCTCTGGAAGAATTCGAAGCCTGATGGGAAGGGAACAGGGAGATTGCAAAGGTCACCTATGTGCAACACAAAGCTGAATAAAGTCTGGGTATGCGATACTTTGCTGCAGAGCAACATGAAAGATGAAAAGGCTGGAGAGAGAACCTGCGGTAAACGGAGATTATTGTTCTTTCAAACTCTGACAACACCAGAAACGGAGAGGAAGAAGAGCATGCGGGAAAGAAAAAGCCAGGGGATGATGTACCAGTCACAAGACCTCACCGTGCCTGGGAGCACATAGTTCACTGGGATCTCTGCCCTCACCTAGGCTGGAATGTGGTTTATTCTATACCCGCCATCCACGAGCACTCACTGTCACACAAACACAGGGTACAGCCGAACCGCTGCAATCCATCTGCAGAGGCTTTTGAAAGGTTTCTGCTCAGACATAACTGGATTAGATGTGGAAAGTGTGTTTCCACTAGAAAATAATCATCTTATCAGTCAGTGCTGCATTTCTCAGCGGTCAAGTAGACACGGAGGCCTAGAAAATGCTCTTCTACAAGTGGTAATATAAATGAAGTTGCATCATTTGCACCGATTATCAAAGCAACAAGGAATTTTTAGCAACAAGAACAGAGGTCCTGAGAGCCTGCAGGCTGGGTTGAAGGTCAACTGCCAGACCCCGCTAGCCCACACTTCAAACGTATTTACCCAACTTTCTCAAAGCGATGGAGAACCCCTCACCACCCTCTGTACACGGCTCTGATGGCCAGCACTTATTCTGAATGTTCCTATTTTCAGTTTCTAGAGTCTAGAAATGCTCTAGAGTCTAGAGCATTTTGTTCCACTCTTATCTGCCCCACTGAAAAGCTCTTACTCTGCCTGAAGGAGGAACATTGCAGACTGTGCTCAAGCCTTTCCCTCATCTTCTCTTTGCCCCTCTGTCAAAAGAGAAGCAGCTCTTGGACTATCCAATGATATGATACTTCTAATCTTACATAATTTCTGTTTCTTCTCCCTGAATACCCTCGCACTGACCAAGTCTAAAATCAAATGGTTGTAATTTCCCAGGTCGTTCCCCTGTCGGTATTCCCTGTCTCCCAACAGCCTTGCAGCACCCAAGAGAACTCCTGACAGTTGTAAATCCCCCAAATTTAGCTTTTACTAAAGTTTGTTAGTGTGAAGCCCAAATACATTTTCTACCTAGTGGTTTCAGCAGCAAAGAGCAGCAAAGCATGATGGAGACAAAAGCATGTCAATACATGGTACTACTAGAGCTTTTTTTATTTTAAAGCAAAAATCTAACTATTCATCTTTGTCGGTAGAGTTGAGCCAATAACACTTCATTACACAGGCCAGAGATTAGTTTCTTTAGGTTTGATAAGCAGCTTGAAAACAACAAGGGAAGGGAAACTTAATTCCAAGTAGCGGTTGCAGACTTCAAACTTTCTGCCAGACATGTAAATGACACGGCACCCTGGCTACACACGAGACTGGAAGCTGCCCCGTCCACAGATATGGGCTCAAAAAGCAGCAACTTCAAGGGTGACAAGAGCCAGCTGGCATGTGACGGTGAGCATTACACATCAGTTTGCTAAAACTCAGCAATGTGCTGTTAGTAGGAAGTTTCTGCTCTGTTTACCTGCAAGCACATATTACAAATAAGCAGAAAAGCATATTCAAATAGGCCTACTGAATTTCAGGCTTCATTTGACCTATATAACTGAGTGCTACAGCTAACCTAAATACAGACAGATGTGGGTCTCCTGTGTTGCTGGTTTAATACCAACTGTCGTCTTCCGATTCACAGCACTAGGTAGCACGAGGCCAAGACCAGCTCTAAAGAGCCAGGAGAGCAAATTTATTTTTATGCTATGTTGTAAATGAAAAGGATTTACTTTTTAAAAACATATTTCTATGGTTTTATTCGTGTAACTGAGAGCAAAATACGGTTCACGGTTCTAAGATAACAAAAAGCTGTTGCAAAAGAGATTGTCCTGTGAAGAAAATGGAACTTGGAACATGTCAGATGAGCTGCATAAAACCACTGAAGATTAGTCTGAGGAATACTGTGTTTCACAAGTCAAAGCACAAATGATAGCTCACATACGGTGTGTCAAAAGACGTGTTTGTACTATGCGCAAACAGGGTGATAGATGGACTGTACTACAGACTCTTGCTCAAAATGTAAGCTGGATTTTGAGCCAAAATTTGAAGAAATATTCCTGTTTTGAAATATATTAGGAAAGACGGAAGTTTCTAGTAAAAGGAATGGATTTAGGTAATTTATGTTCGTGTTGTGGTTTTTTGTCTGTGAATAATAATAATAATCCTTCAATGAAAAGAATATCTGAAGTACTACAGATTCAGAAAAACTCCAAACAAGAACAGGTCCTATAATATCACCATTATTTACACCGGATTTTATTCCCATAAGGGACCAGCCCCTTTATTTTGCTATTATTTTTATGACATAGTTTATGAAATGTCATACTCATATAACATCTATTAAAAGAATACCATGGCTGAAAGGCCAACTCCACGTGTTAGTAAGCACTGAAGTAGGACAGCCCTGCAACTTCAGCTCAGGATTTCTGTTGTGAACAGTGACTTCCTAATTTTCCCACAAGATTTTTCTTATATCACCATATTTCTCCATGTTTTACAAACAACACTTCACATTTAGAGCATTTCTGCAATATTTGGCATGTATTACACCATTTTACAGGGGAAAAAACCAACAAAGATGAATGCCCACAGTTTCCATTGCCTCCTCATGCTCTACTTCAGACACCTTACGCTGAATTTTCAGAACATTTATTAAGCTCACAGTAGAAGTCCATTGACTTTCCTGCTGCGGAACACCCAGCTCTCCTGTATTCCTGCCCTACAAGATTTAAATGTGTTTGCGGGAAATTCTGATCTAAGTTGCCCAGCATCACATCAGTTAAAGGCTAAACCACCTCCTCAAGAGGAATCCTCAGTGTCTGTCATCAGGAGACCATTCTTTCTCCTCTCCTTTCCTCTCTCCTATCCACAACACCTTCCACAGCTTCTGCAACTACTCACACCAAGGCTGAATGCCTTGCATCGCAGAAACCAGTCTAAATCTCAGCCTTCTCTCTCCACTAGATAGACAGTTGTGTTCTAAAAGAGCCGGGATGTAATTATGTAATTAAGGATAACATCTGCACAGAAGAACTGAATTAATGTTGAAAACGCAATGTTATTTTTTGGCTTTTCTTAACTTTTGGCAGCTTGATTTTTACAACCATAAAGCTCTTTAAAGTTTTAAAAGGTAACTTAATATGTTTTTTAAAAAATCAACTCAAGAAAAATTCTAGTTTTTTTTTTTTTAACTCAGACCTCTAACTGCAACTACAAGCTCCAATCAGCTATTGTATTCTAGATCAGCTGTCAGAGGAGAAAAAATGCACCCTCTCATAGGGCTCCTGAATTATTTACACCTAACAAATCTGCAGGTGTTTGAGGGGTTCCCTGCTGCTTGTAAACCCTTCCTTTCTCTGCTGTCCCCAGTACCCATCACTCTTCAACCTCCAATATTCCTGCTTTGCTCTCTTGCCATGCACCAGACCAGGCTGCTGCTCCTTCACGTCACCCAGGTGGCTGGCAGGAGGAGAAGGGGTCCCTGAGAGTCCAGGAGAGATTCCCTGCTCTCAGTTCATGTCCCAACCTCTTTGTGCAGAAGCAGTTGAAGGNGACCAGGCTACTGCTCCTTCACGTCACCCAGGTGGCTGGCAGGAGGAGAAGGGGTCCCTGAGAGTCCAGGAGAGATTCCCTGCTCTCAGTTCATGTCCCAACCTCTTTGTGCAGAAGCAGTTGAAGGGTAAATCCTATTTTATTCCTATATCCCTGGAGATGCTGCTGCATCCCAACTAACTGTATGGGAAGGGCACCTGACCAGCGCAGGGGAGCCTGGTAGGACAGACTGTGCCCAGCACAGGCTGCGCAGTGCTGCTGGCGTCTAACAGCCCCCATGGAACATCAGAGCCAGCCACAGGATTTCACAGAACAGCAGGAGCCACAGCAGGCTGCCATGGTAACACAGCCTCACCAATTCCCAGCTACTGCCCTGAAGAATTTGAGAATCTCAGCAAAATAGGGTGGGAGACTATTTTTTTAATTTTTATTTTAAAAATGGGGATAAAACTGTGTATTTTCAGTAGTCTCATCCTGAGAGACAGCTAAGTTATTTTAGCTGAACTTTCCAGCTGTGCCAAACACATGGCATGGAAAACATCAGCTCAAAGACGACAGTGTAATAAAACGAGAGCATTTCCCCCATTGCTTATAACAGAAAAGATGAGGTGATCCCAACTACAAGCACAGTTACCTGCTCCACTTACAACAGTATGCCTGCACAAAAGAAAAAAAAATTTTTAAAAAAACTTTTAAAAGTTGTCTTTGCAGCTTTTGGTGACAAAGCATGAGGGCATCCTAGGGCGTCTGAGGACACCCATCAGCAAAGTCTTTTTTAGGGAGCTCAAACTGGTTCATGAGTTTGAATACAAACAACAACTCATTAAACAACACAAATTTAGACTAAACTCTTGGCACGTTACAACAAAAAAAAGCTAAAGGATCACCACAGGAAGAATTATGGCCTAGAAACCCTCATCGCGTTCTGAAGTTATCTTAAAGTGAGTCTCTAGGGACTTTTTTTCATTGCTTTTACAGCAAGAGTACATAGAAAATCTGTCTTCTCCTATTTTGGCATCTTTGCTGAAACAAGAAGCCAAGTAATTTGTATGTTCACTGAGCGTTCATATAGAATAAACACAAATTATGCAGCATCCTTTAGTAGGAGAAAGTAGAAAGGTCAAAATAACAAGAGGCTAGGAAGCTCCTGCCCTACTTTTTCCTAGACTTGCATTGATAATAGGTGTTGTACAAAAGACGAGTTTTTAAGTAACATTATTTAATATTCTTAGAAGATGAGAATTTAAATAAACTGTCATCCAAGCAGAACATTTAGATTTAAGAGTTTTTTCCAAATAGCCAAAGTGCTGATTGCCTGGGCCAGGCTCGGTATTTTCTGTACTTGTCAGTTGTGGGCAAAGTTCATTACACGGAAAATGGCCAGAACCCAACTCATGGACCAGCTGAGAAAAACTCCCAAGCAGACCTACCAAAAGCCTTGTGCACCCAACAGCTTGCCCATTTTCTTTCAATTTTATGTCTCTGACTAGAAAAACAAAAACCAACAAAACAAACTATCACTTTTACAAACGTGATCTTAACTACAAAGAGAAGAAACACCCCTAGACAGATCCCATAAATTCGCAACTGTAAAAATATAAATACTACAGAAAAATGTGAGTCTTCCCAGAATCTCTTTTGCTTACTACCTTCACATGGCTTGGTTTATTTTTACTCCCGCTGTCACGATAAGTGTTCACATTCAATAACTGCGAGTGCTGAGGTAGGAGAGAAGCTGAATCTAGAGGGGGAGGAGGTCAGGGATTCGCACCCCATGCACACAGCAGCATCCTCCTCTCTTGCAGAAAGAAGCTGCCTTTCTTCTCAGGAAGAACCAGAAGCACCACACACAGCTGGAGCACAGCGGGAGAGATAAATTTAGGAAGATAAAAGCACACGGGGAGTTTAGTTACCTCAGTGTTTATTATAGCAAACTGGAGATATAGGTCAACCCCTGTCCTGGAGCCCTCGGTGCTTCGAGGCAGAGAAAACGTTACAAATTGCTCAGACAGCACTAACTATGCAAGTAATCCACGGAGCCCGCCAAGGAACACATGTGTTTCAGGCATAAATCGTCCAATCTATTCCTTTCTGAATTAACATCTGTCATCATGACACCATTCAAAATGACTGAAGACTGGATCATATTAACAACTACACATCTTGGATAAATATTTACTGTTGAGACTTTTTTTTTTTCCCTTCAGTTTGAAGAAAAAAAAATGCAGATACCAAAATTCCTGGAGCTGTAAAACGGGAGTCTCTTTTCAGCCACTGATACAAAGCATGTGATTTGATTTACAAAATCAAATCAGTGTTTTTCTCCTCCTCCGTGAGTTTTCACACTGCACATGGGTGAACTCACAGCATCCTGTCGTGTTGCAATGCTTTCCAAAGGGCTTTTCTGGGGAATTTTGTTACGCTGGAGGTTGCTCACCTCAGAGACTCCACGAAGCCTTCTCCCTCTGGATGCAGAAACAGATCTGGCTAACTGTGCCCCAGGAAGAGAAAATATTGCTGTGAACCTTGCAGGCAACTGGATGAAGCAAATACCTTACTTTCATGAAAAACTGTCAAGGGTGTTATTGGCTTGCTGTCCTGCTCCTCATAGTCAACGAACAGGTCGTAGAGAGTGAGGACAGAGGTTCCCAGAGTCACAGAACAGGATGGCGAAAAGGCAACACAAGTGCAGCCTGGTCCTGGGTACTCCCAGGAAACAGAGTTTTCCCAGATACTGGATTAAGTCAGAAAATGGTGTCAGCAGTCAGTGCATCATAAGCACAGATTTCTAGGAAATTACATCCTTCCAGGCTGATTTCATCTAGCTTCAGCTCCCAGCCACCACATTCTGCTATTCCTTATCAGCACTACTGGAAATGCCAAGAGACATCCCGCCGACATCCTCCTGGATGTCCTGCATAGCAGGGGCAGTGCACCCTCCATCAGCAACTTCTCCTTCCAGTCCTTTACTCTCACACTGCTTGAGCGGAACTTTACCAAGATATTCAGTCTTGATTTTAAGACTTCAAGAGCAAATTCATCAAGCCTGTAGGGTAGATGTAGCAAAAATAATTATACTGATATAAATGTGCTGCCTTTTTTGGTCGTTTGCCTAGGTTCAGATATACTTCTTCCTACTAAATTAAAAAGTCTTCTGAGAAAAAAATGTTCCCTCTAGACAGACAGAGATTGACTACAAGTAAATCTCCCCAAAATCTCAAGCACAAGCTAAATAGATTGAACTCAAATCTCTTAGACTAAGGGAGGCTTTGCAGACTTCAAATGATTCTCGTAGTTCTTTACTGAAGTGTTAACACGGAACATGCTTATTCTACTAACGCTTGCAGGAATAGCTGAATCCCTCTGGGCGACGTCTCAGTTTCACTGTTGATGATGTTCTCTGACTTCTTCCATGTGCTGGATTCACAGTGTGCTCCAGTATGGAAGAACATCTGCTGCACACGTGGGCAATGCTATATCCTCAGCAGGCACAGGCTGCACTGGTGATAAAGCCACGTACATCTGTATGGAAGAGACACCCACGTGTCTGCATGTGAGCCCAGGTGGAGATGATGCCGTGCGAGCTCAGCATTTGTCTGTTCATTTGGTATGCCAGCTGCCCAATCATGTACGTATGGGCCAGTGAACTTGCATGTCTTGGCCAGTATGGAACCACCAGGCAGTAGTGAAGGATAAAAGGGAGGATAGAGCATACTGGGTATTTATGAGGTGGAGGAAATCTAAGAGTATTGTGGTGCAAGAGGGAGGCATGAGGGAGCACGACGTAAATCCACAGGCAGGCAATTTTGTTAGCTCTGCTGTTTATGGATTTGTGTGTTTCATTAAGATCAGCACTGGATTTGGAATTAATTTCTTCACATTGCCTCAGATATTCCTAACCTATCTTTGATCAATGCAGGTAACCAGTATAACCTGAGTTTACATACACTATGACCTTGAAATGCACCTATGAGGATTTGCATAATATTGATGTCTGAATATTGCCAGAACCTGTCAAAGAACAAGAACGCAACATGAGCACCCTCCCGATGTGTTTTCAAAACAGCTGCACTAGCTCTTCAGTTGGCCCTTGCGCATTTTCGCTTTTCAGAAGAAGAGATCGGGAAAAACTGCAACTCTTTAAATTATCCATCTTTTTTGACTTTGAGTCATGGATGAAGAAGGAAGGCATGATCAAATATCTAGGAAAAGACAGCAACTGTCAGTTGGATGGCAGTAGACATCAGAAGACACTACAAGATGACAATTTTAGGAAGAAGTTGTCTCAGGATAAAGCAGGATGGTGAGGCAATTCCAGAAAGGATGTCCTACTAGGGCAATGATTCAGTCTCTTCAGGGGGTAAATTCTGCTTGGGTCTCTTCATTTAAGAATGATGTGAAGGAAAAGGAACTAAAGAAGAACAAAAATCTGACTGAAGCACTCTTGATTTTCACATCACAGCTAGGATTACTGAGCCAGAAATGAAGATGATGCTGTCTTGGCAGCTGTGGGATAAAGGTTCTTTAAGGACTACCAAAGCCTAGCATGAGTAAATGCTTCTCATCTTTTAACAGGAAGTATAGTGCAAGGAAGACTGGAGTTAGGTAACAGGAAGCAAAGTAAGGAGCAAACGAAGGAACGAAAACCATGCATGGTGGGGGAATGACCGGAAGGGCAGGCAGACCAACAATCTTTATTTGAATTTTAAGGAGAAACCATCTAAAATTGGGGTAATCAACGATATTGTTCCTACAAATATAGATACTTGGCAAACTTTTGATACCTGGAATTTTTTCATCCAGAAAATAGTGTACTTGCGGTTATTTTATATTTTCTTCATCTGCCTCAGAAGCTTAGGTGAATGTGGCTACAGACTTGTGCATATTGATGACTATCCAGTCCAGGTGGACAAGTATTATTGTCCAGAGTGCATCTACCTGGAAATATTAAATGCTATGAAGGCACACTGCAACGGCATCAGAGCAGCCCTTGTCACCAGCTGATGCTTGACAGCGTCTACTTACAGATGCAGTAAGTATGCCTGGGTGGGAACAGCCCTCAGCTATGTAGTGACCTGCCTAATCTTATTACACTGTTGCATGCAGGTATGTATGAAGGGCAAGCTCCAGCCTGCACTTTCCATACCAACAACCTTCCTTTGGGAATCTGGCCAGGAAGTGTCCCCCAAGGCCCACGTTGCAAACTGGGTCATTTGTCTGCTGAGGTTCCTGTATAGTTCTTACGATAGTGCTGACTGAAAGCTTGTTAAAAGCTATACGATACAAAACTAAGGCCTTCTCTCTCTTCTGGTCAGCAGGGACAAGATTCTATATAGCATACCTATATATTTTTCAGCCTCTCTTCTAACCATGACTGGAAAAAACCTCTCTCACAGGGCACCAGTGTTCATACTTCTCCTTACATCTTCTAGAAACGGCTGTGATCTCCTAGGTCAGTCACTGAGAAGGATTTATTTTTACATATGCAAGTCTTCCTTGGTTCCCTTGAGCCATTCCCACCAATGCACTGCACTGGGGGAGCACACGGCCCTGACCGTGGGAGCACAACCCCTCAGGCAGTACGAACTAGCCTTCTGCACAGCCAGAGAGAGACCAAAACCTAAAAAAAAGTCAATGTTGTCCCAGGAATCATCCCAGAAAGACAAACTAACTCCCAGCTACTCTCTGTCAAAGAATACGGAATATTCTGCATAGAATACATCACACAGATTCTCGTGCTTCTTCTCAGTCAGAGACTTGGTAGGAGCCAGAAGAGTCTGCCTCATGTTTTCATTTTATTACAAGTTACTTTCTCTGCTTCAACATTTAGT
Source organism: Steatornis caripensis (assembly GCA_013398225.1). NCBI lineage: Eukaryota > Metazoa > Chordata > Aves > Caprimulgiformes > Steatornithidae > Steatornis > Steatornis caripensis. Next base: position 51,390 of record VZSC01009406.1, read on the forward strand.
AACAGTTCAGTTGCCTTGACCGAGGCACTGAACCATCCTGATGATGTGATAAGGTATTCTCTGCTATCAGTTCCTCCTAAAATCCCCCCACGCTCTGTGAGTGAAAACGTCCTTTTGCACCATGTGCAGGGGCCACAGGACAACCACCACTGAAAAGGATTTATTGCCTCTTCCCCAGCGCAAGCCCCATCATGTCCTTTATGCACGTTGGCTGCCTTACTCACCAGCCGTGCCTTCCTATATTATACTTCTGAAGGGATTAGTTATAAATGGCTACTTAGGTGAAAACTCAAATTTGTGAAAGAAATGAGACAACCCTTAAGCTGACTTCCCAATTCGAAAGCTTCTTCTCATTTATGATGGAGCAGCAAGTCCAGCTTCTGTCCGCTTCCACCTGAGTCCAAAGAGAGCAGGACACAGTGCCAATGCCCTGGCATATCTCTAAGCAGATGGGCTAGAGCTCTGCTCAGCACAGGATCAGGCATCACAAATCTGTAACCAAGTTTTGCATTCATAATGCATTAAGACAACTAGTGGTGGATTTACAGCTCCACCAAAACCAGATGACGAGTCTTTCTCACCGTCCTTTAGGAACTGAAAAAAACAACTGCATACAAAATATTTTAAAGCAACAAGCCCCTGGGAGGAGGGAAGGGAAAGAAAATATTTGCAATCCAGAAGGAGCCTCTGGAGTGAAACTGCAAGTGGCAGTGGCCACTCTGACACCAAAGGCAAGTGACAGCATTGGAAAAAGCAAGTTCTCCCTCCCTAATTCAGACTCAGAGAAACTGCCTGCTCAAGTGCTAGGCTCAAGTTCCAAACAAGCTGAAAATACACTCACAGGTATGAAGCTTTACTTGGGGCTGGACATAAAGAACAGATTCACAGCCTCACTATTTTCCTCAGGCCGACAGGAGGAGCATCGTGGCTCCTCAGTCTTTTTTCAGGGATGTGAAACAACACACAGGCAAGGCTATTTCAGAATCCGAGGAATCCATAGCATACTATGAGGCTGTGATGTTCACAGTCTGCCCTAGCAAACACATAGCATGACAAAGCCATTAACTAATGGAAGAAGAGAAGATCTAAACAAAAGCTCTTGAGGTCTCTGGCAGCAGTCTGGCCTTGGCTGTAGCACAGTAACACAGGATGATCAATACAGGAAGGCATCATACCATACATTTTAGCAGGATTAAAAGTAACCTGTTGACTCAAAGCAGAAATGTAGTTCCCAAATAAAAGGTTAAAAAGAATCTTTACTGCTGCCACATCCACAGGATCTCCATAAGCAGCAGTCACATGCTGAGACTAAAGAATGAGTCGTGCCCACTGCTGCAGTCTCAACATCTGCTGGAGGACGACTGCTTTTCAGACAGCATCACTGCCATGTGCAAGTTGTCAGAGGCATGCCCCTGCAAAGGACAGACAACCGAACTTGGCCTCACTCACAGGCAGGTGCTCACTCGCTCCTGTAACTTTCACTATCAAAGAGAGCTTCAAGGTGCTGCAGGCACTCACTGCACAAGTGATGACTCCTGGCAAAGGCTGCAGAGATTCCTGCTGGAAGCATCTGCAGGCTCATTACTACACGAGAAGGAAGCTTGTGAGCTGCCAATTTCTCATGAAACCTTTGCCCTCAGTTGGCTGCTTTACCACCATGTGCCAGATGTTCAGGGAAGTGAGCCCTAGCAAGCAAGAGCGCTCCTTCTGATTCACTAATGACGGGCAAAAATCACCCTGGAAGGCTGTGATGGCTGGTTTGCATAACTAGCACTTTTAAATTCCTTTGTTTGTTTCAGGAAGCATCTACTCTCCATGCAATAGAGAAATATTCAGCTTTTGACTATTATTTTAATAGAGAAGAGCAGTGCATGGCCAAATCTCCTTCCTCCTGTAATTCCCCCCGGTACTTGGGGTATTCAGGAAGAGCTTCTGTTACTGAGAGACCCGCGGTGATGCGGGACGGTACAATAGCGGGAAGCAGGCAGGTTGGATCACAACACGTATGGGTAATGTTTCTTGGTACAAAGAACAGTCCAGGAGAGAGTGTAACTGTTCCGAGTGACTGTCCGTGAGTAATCCATGTCTGGGGATGCACTAGCAGCAGGCGTTTCATCAGCGGAGGGGTGCCTGGAAGCGTCAGCAGGCTCTTGCAGCAACGACTGCAAGTCAGCAGTGCCAGACCAGTCACCACAGACGCACGAACAACTCACATCTGTGACCCTTCTGCAATGATCATGGGTTCATGCGACTGCAGGCTCTGAGACTCCAGCTCACTTCCTTTCCACTTGTACATTGACATATGAGGTCAGCATGGTGCAATCCTCCCCTCTGCTAACCATACCACCTTTCTCCATCCCACACTCCTTTTTCCCCATTTACTTGCAACAAGTGCAGATATTTTCTCCTTCAGTTTATTCTAATGCTTTTCAAATGACTGAAATCAGATTACCAGGGTTTTAGTCACTCAGATTCACCCACCTTTCCTCTTCTCAAGGACAGGTCTATACTCTCCAGCGATATAGTACTGCCCTAACTTGCTGCAAGACTTGCGATTTTGAGTGCCAGTGCACCCAGTGATGGTGACTACCTTTGTTTTGCTGCTGACGTTGAATCTTTAGTCAAACCTGTCCTTTTTCTAGATTAATCTTTTCTCTGAAGTTTTCATTTGCTTCCAGATATTTGTTTTAGTGTGAAATAAAAAGCAGCTGAGCTTTTACTTTTTCTTTGGTCCATACCCCAGTGCTCATCTTTCTGGATGTCGTGCCTCCCAGGGCACCGAGGCATCATGCAGATCTCCGGAAGGCTGTTGCACCAGACTGTATGTAACACATCAAATCCTCTGCCTCACCGTTCTGCTCCTGCTTCTGCATCATACTGATTCTTTTTCCTTACAACATCTCCTGAAAATCCTCCTCTCTACAAAGCACTTATCCCTTCCTCAGTATGCAAGTGCTGCCAAAGACTAACACAACACAGAGCAAATCCCTCTCAGCTGCAGGGAGAAAAAGCTTATCTGACCACTGACCCCAGCAATAAGTAGCCATTTGCCTTTCATTTACTCTTTCTCAGATAAACTCCCTTTGATTTCACCTGCTTGAAAGAGGACTAAGTAAGGATCCTAGTACCTGGCCCAGAATCTCTGGTCAAGCAGGTCCAAGCAGCTCCAGGTCTGGTGTCTGAAGGAATTGAGAAAGACTCATACCCCACCTGTGGCTGTATCACGGACACATGTAGTTGCCATCAACACTTAGGGGCAAAGGAAACATCAGAGGGTAGAGTTCGGCCCATTTTTTTGAGGAATGTGTCCACTTCCACAGCAGTCGTGTTCTTTAGCAGGATGCTTCCATTTCTCTTATCTCTGTCCTGAGGTCAGACTCCTGACTGAAACCACTGGTTTGCAGCGGGGATAAAGTCTTACAGATGGACAGGCCTAATGTCAGATAAGGAATAAACAGCAGTGGCATACAGAGAGTTCCTAGGCCAAGCGAGTGCCTCTAGATGAATCCAGGAAAGGAAGAAACTCCCTTTTCTCTGAAAAAACAGCTGAGAGAGAAATAGAAAGTCTCCAGAGAGCATTGGGCAGGCATCTGTCATTTTGAACTTACCACACACTGATAAAAATACTAACACTCACTACCAGAACAAACAGACACCTACGTCTTATTCCCATAGCACTGCTAGATCTCCATCGGGTCATTTCTTCTAGCTAAGAGATGGCGCTTTTGCATTGGTTTCCACTAGAAAAAGCAGCTGTGCTAGCCACCTGCTTGCAGCTAAGGCCAGTGACAGCAAGATATTGGCCTCAAATATAGAGAGATCAGACCAGAGAGGACAAGACAGATGTTTTCCAGTCACCTGGACTGCATCCTAAAGTATTCAATGAACTGGCTCAGCAGCCTCAAAATGCAGCAATGATTCCCTTTGGGAACTTGTGTAGAACAGGTAGAGTGTCAAAGGATTGAAAAAAGGACAAAAGTAGTGCCTAGCCTTAAGAAGGCAAAAAGAGGGAAGAGAGTTGATTTATAATTTGAATTCTCAGAACAGCAAGATTAATTATTTGTAAGCACCTGAAAAAAATAACAAAGACAAAAGTATCATAGGGGCAAGACATGAACTGGAATTCAGTAAGGCTTCTGACATATCACTTTCACAAACATGCCAAAAAATGTTATTTATGATACTACTCTGATACAAGTTCAGAAGTTGTCAAAAAACTATCCAGGAGTTCTCAGTGGGCTCACTGTAGAAATGAAAGGATATTGTTATTTTGGGCTCTGCCTAGGAACCAACTTTGTTTAGTGTTTTCATTATCAACCTAGATGATGGAGTAAAAAGTATGTTTATTAAATTGCAGAGGACATGAATCTGGAAAGAATGGCAGGTATGCTGGAAAGCTCTGCCAAAGGAACTTGGCAAATTGGAGAAGCGTTCTGGAAGAATGAATCAGTAGGGACAAGTGCACAGTGCTGCTCTTTGGCAGGAAGAGCCAACAGCTCAAGCACAGGGTGCTCAGCTGGGGAGGGAGCTGCTCTTCCATTCTTCCTGAGACCTGGAGTCTCAAGGAACTGGACACTCGCTCACCTTCAGTCCCATGCCACTGTGGAAAAGGCAGTCAAAACAGCAGAGGTATGAAGAACGAGAACTGTGAGGCTAGTGAAGTAGCTGTTTGCTCCTCTCTATTTGCTGTACTCTGTACATTTTTGGGCACTGCTCTTTAAGAAAAAGATGAATCAACTGCAGGCGTTCAAAAGAGCAACAGGAATTAAGAGATCTGGAAAATACCACCTACAAGAACTGGAAAAAATTGAGTGTTTATTCCAAAGAAACGAAGGATAAGGAGCCAACCACAAGGGCACTGAAGTAACATGCAATGCAAGAAGCTCAAGTTCTTTCTGCTCTCTGCCAAGCTGGGCACTGAAGCATTCAGTTAAGATTACCGCAATTGCTCTCCCCAGTCTTCTAGCAAGTTTTAACAAACTATTCGCTGCATCTTTCCAGGAGCAGAGGACACCACATTAGAAACTAGCAATGACTGCATGACTGCAAGCACCAGGTGAAAGTTCAACTTGTTTTGAAGTAAACCAATCCATCCTTTGAACTTCAAGCTAAACACTAGGAGTCCCTACGACTGCGTTCAGGTTGCAGGGCACTGACACTGCCAGGGCTTTCTCTTGCCCAGAATGAAGAACAAAAGCATGACATAAACTAAAGAAAATTACTTTTGACTAAATTATTCATGTTACAAAAGCCCACTTGTGCTTGCTCAGGGGCTGACAGGTATCTTTGTCTGTCTGGTACCAGGAAAGTAATTGCAAGTTGGTGCCAGTGTGAGGCAAGAGCAAAGTATGAGTCTTTAAAGCCATCTGTATAACAACCGTACCCAATTATATTCCCAGACCTTTTAATTCTGTATATGGTGAGCTGCCCACCTCCCCTCTCTGTCTCTAAACACACGATGTAACATCCTATCCTCTGAACGTTAATCTGTTTGTCTGGTTATTTACTGAAAAATCATTAAAGAACATTTGAAATCAGATATAGAAGATTTGTAAAACAAGAACTATACCCAAATAGAGGGCATTTATTCTGGATTTCATGACAACAGATGAAGACAAACCATCCACTGAATGAGAAGTCATTGATTACAACCCAATTTCATTTAGGATGGGTGAATTACAGAGAACAACCCTGACTAGTGACAGGTCCATGGTACTTCAGAAGGGCATTAATGCAACTGATTGGGACAAAATATTTACATGGGGAAAGTGGTGGATTCACCATTTCAGTTTTTTAAAGTTAGACTTCATGCTGTTCTTCTGGGAGATACTTTAGCCAAATGTAAATCGTGAATCTCAGTACAGCAGTAACTGAGCAAAATATAAGGGCTTGTGCTATTCAGAAGGTCACATTAAGTTAGTGGATTATAGCTTTTTCAACAAGTTGTGCTGCTGCTGTCTCCTCCTCCTCTCCTATGCCATCATATCCTTATCCCCAAACTCCCATTTCTTCCCCCTGCCATTGCTCTTTTCCTTCCTCTGCTCTTAAATCCTAAGAGTCCATAAAACCCATGCAAAAGCTGGTCCTTTTATGTACTCTTTAAAATAAATAAAATTTAAAATCATTGTTCATAGTACACACTAACGTAATTTTGAATAGAAAGCCTCATCTGTGATGCAAGGTCAGGTTACAGAGAGATGTCTTTGTAAAATGTATTTAATTAAAGTTGAAGTCCATGGAGGTAAAAAAGTCTTCAATTAAATGCAGCAGGACACACAGAGGAACTCTCCTCAGACCAAAATGTGGCAAATACGACTGTGATACCATGTTTGCCCACCATTCCTAATTAGGTGACTTTCATAATGTCAGCTGACAGTTTTCTTACCACTTTCTCCTTGTAAACAATGTATTTCAGCCACTTGAAATCCTGCCATTTGAATCCTGCCAGAACAAACAGGGAATCCTTCTCATACTGCTCCATTTTCTGGATTGCACCTTCAGGATATGTGATCCGGAGAGTTGTCTTGCCACCCACGTCTTTTTCAAAGCCCTTCACTGGAGCTGAGTTCAGCCTGCAGGGCAACCAGAGAAGACACTGTCGTGTATTCCCACTTACACTCATGCATGTTGATGATACAGCAATCACTGCTGGGCAAGAGCTCCGGGTACGCAGCTGTTACAGCAGCAAATGTTAACTCTTGCCGTTCTTCATCACAAATATTTATGAAGTTTTATACCAAGTGACAAGAGTTTAATTAGAAGCTATTTAAATTATTTAATTGAATATAATGCAAACCTTTTCTGCATATCCACTTCTGTGATTTAAATTAGGTTGGAAGCTTCGGAAAAGAAAACTGAAAAATATTGTCCTTGCAAATTTAGAGTTACAAACTAAGCATTAATATTTTTACATCTCATCACTCCTGGGATATCTTACTTGGATTCTGCAAGGCTGGGCTGAAATAGAGGATGGCTGTTAAGGCAGACTGAAACTGGTTTCATGCTCCCACCCCTGTCCAGAGCTTACACTGCTCACCTTACCTGCAGCGAGATTGTTTAGGGAACTAAGCCTCCTAATAATTTTCAAAAAACCAAAGGAACGATCTCCACCTGGTTTAATTCCCCCGAACTGCCCCATCCAGAAGGTGAGCTGCCCTGCAATGCCAGCTCAAAAGAAGAGGCTGGGCTACGCAGCTGGGGTAAGGCTCAGCACCACTGCGGTCTCACTCACTCCGAGGAGTTTCTCCTGTGGAAGTGCATCCCACTCTGAAAACACCAAGCAGACACACAGCTTTGCTCTTGGGCGCACTGATTTCTAAGGGAATGCTACGTGTTTAGCTGTGCTTTTGTCAAAACACTCCTTAGGGACAAAGTTTTTTCCCATCAAAACCCAAACTGCTCTGGCGTCAACAGCAATGATGACTTTCATGACATTAAAATTATTCAGAACTTCTGTTCAAAACTAGAAACCCAAAGCTGAGGAAATTTCAAGTGACTTGGAATACAAACCTTGCTGACATCAAACAGCAGCCTCTGATGGAACAGCATTGCCTGCTTGAATTATTGCAGCCTTCTTGACTTGGGGTAGTTCAATATACTGAAAAGCGCTTATGAACTGCAAATTTTTCCATGTAGGAATGTTAATTAGGATCTGGATTTGTCTTTTTCAGCCTGGGTAAGCATTTTAGGTGGAAAACCTTTTAGTAGAAGAAAATTCCTATATACAATCTGAAATTAAGGAGAATAAATTCCTATGTATTTTTAGTAAAATACTTACTTTATTAATTAAAATATTAAAGGGAAAACAACCATCGGCACCACCACAATTTATATAGGAGATGAAGCCTTTTTTTGTGCTTTATAAACGCTTGCTTTGTACCCTGACTTTGAGGTATCTAGACCTGACTGCCTGCAAAAATAGTGCTCCCAACCAGCCTGATCCCTTGCTTTTTCCTCTATTGCTGATGGCGCGTACACACTTCACTCGCTTTTGCTATGGACATTATTTAAACGTCAAGGTTTTGCGTCTCATTGGGGCAGATAACCCTACATGATGTAAAAGCATGTGGCTCTCAAGGTAACAGAGATAAATACAATGAAGTACTACGTAAAGAAAGCTAGTTATACATATATGCATCCGTCTTCTTGAAGTTGAGGGGAAGGTTAGTGTCTGCAGGCATTTCAAATGTCAATGCATAGCTCTTTGGCAAGGTTTTCCCTTCTCCCAGCTGCTGGGTTCGCTGTTTTGCTGCCTACCCTGTTAAAGCTCTCAAAACTTGGGACCCTACTTCGTATCTAGACAGGAAACAAAACAAACCATTTCCCCAAGGAAAATGAACTTAGGTCTCCAGCAAAGGGCCAGAATATGAGTTGCTGATGGAGTCATAGTGATGGAGTCCTGCTAACGAGCCAGCACCATCAGCCCCACGGCTCAGTGCCCCAGGGGCAGCGCAGGCAATGGGGCAGGAAAAGTTCTGGCAGCCACAACCTGTGCTCACAAAGGTGCATATTACACAGCTTGAACCCATTCTCAGGCAGGACACGCTGGTGGTTATAAACACACCTAAATCTTAGAAAATCTCAGTTAGGATGCCAGGCCCTATCGTACTGCCCATGGACTGGCAGTTTTCTCCATAAGAAGTTTCAGAGTGTTTTTCTGTCTGTGTCTGCTGACAGCATAGGGAGCTTAGAGACACTAACTCCTAACGTTGGCACCATGAAGACGCTCTCAAATATCGCCAAAGCATCATCACCCGGTGAATCCCTATCGCATTCTAACCAGGAATTTCTGATACACACTTGTCTTTCCCCTGTCTGCAATCTATTCTAAGGGGGCATTTCAGAGCACTGATGACTGACTGCTGCAAGACACTCCTGCCAGGTAAACAGTGTGACAGCTGGGAATAATGTCTGCACTGAAATCTGATAATATCCAGTTAAAGAAAAACAGTAACTAACTCACTCCAAGTTGTTTTAGAACTGTCAAAGCTGATCTGACACTCTTCACCACAAGATCAAGATTTCTTGCTGCACTTAAGTGATCCTCATATGGTAACACAAGGCATGAAAAAACTCCACATACTGCTGGATCACCTCTTTGTCCACAAATGTACCGCATTTTCCCCCTTAAAATTCACCTCCTAGGTCCCAAATCTGATCCTTCAAAGGAGTTTTCCATCCCATGAAAAAGGATGCTATCACACAAGGGACTTCCCCAGTTTCCACAGGAGTAAAGGAAGCAGTTGGATACCTTTAAGAAGTCTGCTCTCACCTCCTCAGTCCCACATCCAAGCACCTGGCTTCATTTAACCTTTACAGTTGACTTTTCTCTCCTTTATCCATCCCACAAATAGCACAGGTGCTTAGCTGCCCTCTTATCCTCTCAGCTAGCAAACTGACTTAAGATTTACTGATGTGGAGAGAAAAGGTTGAACTTTTCATTTGGAAATTAAATAGTGGACTTTCTGATGTAAATCTTAGTGGGTGGCTTAGTCCAGATGGACTGAAACCATTCTCTTGCTACTTCTTGAACAGTCTGAGCCCAAGAAAAGGCTACAACTGAATTTTAATTCAGTTCAAGTAACTGCAAGTCACCAGACTACAACAAGTAGTAAGAGCTCTTTGCTAACAACTGATAGTGGGATGAACTAGGCGAAGAGCTGCAAAAGTTTCATCCTGTTCTGAACAGTCATCCCTGTGTCCACAGCACTGCCGAGAAGCAAGGAACCGTTCACATGAACAAAGGACTGAAAGGGATCTTCTCGGTCTTTTTGTCCAGAGTTAGAGGGTATTTATTACTCTGTGTATGTTCTAGTCTCCTCATGTGACCATTACTGGCACACGGCAGAGAAAGGAGACTATGCTAAATGATACCTTGAGTGTGCCTTAAATTCTTTTACTAATCCCTTTCTTTCTTCCACCTTAGCTAAGAATTTGTTATTTGCCACCACGTCTCACAGTTGACTGAAGTTCAGAGATGATAACAGCTACATTCCCCTTAATATGAAATCAGTTATCTTACTAAGGAAAAAAAATATCAACTTAGACTATGTTAAACCAGTTTTTACAAACTTACACTGAGGTTTATCTCACTTTTTCTATTTACCATTGTAATATTTTGCTACTCATAATTCAGAACCAGCTATAAAGCTCTGCATTTTTTTTCAAGTCAGACTAATGAGTCTGTAGCTCCCCAGAGCACGTCCCTGCTCCCTCCTACATGCACACTCTCTCTCACTCTCCATTAGTACAGGTATCATGTTTGTTAATCTCCAGTCACCCAGAACACCTCTCTGACTTGACAGATTTATTACACAGAATTATGACTAGACCTGTGATTTCACATATCAGCACGTTTTTCAAGCATTCTGAGATGGCAATGATCCAGGTCCTCAGCAAAAGCAAGAAGTCCAAACTTTGACTGTGGTCCTTTCCACTCCTATGCCACTCTGCTTCTGCTCCCTTAATTCCACATCATCATTCCCGGTGAAAGAGAGGCAATATATTCACAGTTTCTGGGGTGCACCTACAGGTGTTTAATCATTACTGGGTTCTTACTCATGGAGGCTTACTGCTTCCTCAGATCCTATGCTGCAGTATTCTTAGTTCTTCCCATCCTAAATGTGAAGTGTAGGTCCTGGGGACATACATGCTACACATGTATGTCCCATAATACTTCTCTGAGCTACCTAGGAGATATATCTGGGAGCAAATCTAACAGTACATTTTACTGCTTCACCACCTAAGGGCATCACAAAAGCAGCAGCTTTTAGAAAGGAGCTACGAAGAGAAGGTTCAAGTGGAATCAAAGGAGAGACCACATTCCCAAACAGCTGTGGAAAATGGAATGCTTGAGGAGTGCCTTTACCCTTTGAGGTGATCACTATTCATAACGAACATTTATATGCTCTTGGGTTTTTCCCCTCCGTATTAGTTAATGCTTCCATACAAATGGGTACTGTCACTAGTGTAGGTTTAACGTTTGCCTGCATAGCATGTGAACTGATACAGAAACTGAATATATGACAAGAAAACTGTGATGCCAAAGACTCACCTGACAACAACATCATAGTCATCAATTTTTAACCCCAACGACTTATTTGCAAGAACTCCACCATTTCCCACAATAATACATCGCCGGCAGCTGAGACTAAGGAAGAAACAGAGGAAAGAGGTGATTTTTGCAACATAATTTCAAACACACCAAGATGCACATATTTAGTTTGCACCTGTCTGAGAACTACACGAAACCTTTTTGAATATTAAGAATTAAGGGGAAGACAGAGATACACTCGATCCCCAGCTCACCTCATCATGCCCAGGCACTAAACACGATAAACTGCTTTCAACACCTCACACCACGTGTGGCCTAATGAGACGAGCTGTCAGGGCAAGCAGCTCCTCTCCTCCCACACCCCTGGTATGATGGGCTTCAGTCGAACCCATCTGTTTACTTAAACCTTCTCATTATTCATTTAGCACTGAAATAACAATAAACCAAAGGCTTAGTGAGGAAGTCCTCTCTCCAAGCAATTTTCTGAGTGCAGGCAGATCTTGCCAGGTTATCTGGGGTGTACTCACCTTGCTGAGTGCAAAACTGCTGCAGTTACCAGCAGATACACTACATGAACAGAAAAAGAATCCCCCGCACACTCCTGTCCAGTAGGAAACACATATGGAGACACAACAGGTGAGGAAGGGGAAGGAAAATAACCTTAATTAACAAAGAAACAGGAAAGAGAAGGAAGAGAATGGTTTCTTGTGGAACTGCGAGTCACGAGAACTCTGCAGCAGATGTCAAAAAGTGATTTTGTTCTGAAGACAGAGAGAGGACTTCTTTCCAGCCATCTAATCCCTAACGCAGCTGGCTCTTCTGGCAACGTGCCTCTATCTCTGGTAGTTCACTGAAGGAATACGTGTCTGCAGAGCCTTTTTCGGAAAGGGTCCAAGGTAATCAGTTGTTTGGAGCAGATCTCTGGCCTAGGCGGCCTTCCTAGTCCCAGGCACAGTCGACTGTTCTCTTCTAGGCTGTCCTTGCTGCAATTAGTCTAAAGAGCCAGCGTGAGGAAAGCTCTACTTATGTGGGGTCCATCTTTGTAGAGCGGGGCTGGAGCACACTGAAAGACTCAGCTAAACCGCTGAGGGTCACCCCGCTGACAGAGCCATTAGCTGGAGATATGTACAGACTTAACAGCACCAAGAAACGGTCAGAAACAGCTTCCCCAGCCCAGATAAAGTTTCATTGCAGATCTCAGCCTTTCCAAAAGAAAAAAACGCCTCAAGAAGATGGACATATTAGCCCAGTGCTCGTGTCCCTAGAGGATGAAGAAGTATGGATATTTGTGATAATCAAATCACAACAGAGAAAGAACTTTATAGACAACAGCACAGAAGAAAAATACAGTTCTAGCAACAAGGAGAAAGCAGAGGCAAGGTCTGGTTCAGGCAGTATATTGTGTCAAGGAGGGAAGGGAAAGCCGTCAGCCCCAGGCACACCCAAGCAAGTGACAAAGATGATAACAGCTTTGTGAAAATCTTTAAAGAAAAGATCCTGCAGAAGGGAAAAAAGACATAGTTCAGTTCTGCCCATGTGACATTTCAGATGAAAATACACTCTTTTGATGATTACGATGGGAAAGTTTGACCTCCTAAACAACAGACTGCTGGGTGAAATACTGTGATTTCTCTACCCAGTTGTCTGAGCCATGACTTTTCTTAATTTTACATTTTGAAGAATATCATGCTGAAATGCAAAGGCTGCAAGCTGTAGACACTCTACCCCTTTCTCACTTACTGTTAGGATGCTAGCTCTTCACAATTTTGAATACAGATGTGTTTGTTTCAGCCTCAAACCACTTACTCACATTCTTCCCTTTTCTGCTAAATTAAAGCACCATCTACCGTCAGCAGTCCCTTCCACATCTGCATGTGATCCACTCACTGACAAACCACTGTGTGTAAACATCTGCTTCTAGGTGGATAATCAGTCATGGGTCAGACTGGTGAGCATCAGCTGCTACACATGAGATAAAAGAACCAGTTCCACCAGCCAAAGCTGTTCCAGCAGCCTCTCTTCGTGATCCTTCGTGATTCCCACACAATACTCGTAGACTGATCAAAGACCATTCTTAATTTTATCTTGACCATACAAACAGAAGCGAGCTCATCACATCTCTTACGGTATGGCAGCTCTCCTAGATCTTGAGTCGCATTTGCCGTACCTCTCTGAACCATTTTCAACTTCTCCCCAAGTCTCTGAAGCACTGACTCTGGACGACCAGCCTGCGGAGCTAATGCTGCTCAAAGCAGGGTCCCTTTTACACAGAGATTTTATGGACATTGTTCCAATGATCTTTTTATAGTCACTGGTTTGCAGAATAGAATCCTCATCTTGTAAGCACAATCTGCATTGTCACCTCTGAGATGCCTGACTTTTGATTTGGCTCCAGCAAAGGACTGTCCAGAGAAGGGCCCTACAAAAAGGTCTAGACTGACCTGGCCCTCCCACTCCTTACTACCCCAGTCTTTGGCTCTGGCAAATTTTCCTAGTGTAATTTTACATTTCCTCCAGATTGGTTTTAACCACTGCAAACACCTGCCAGCAGGATTACACTAGAAATGTCACTAAAGGATTAATTCTCAACCCTGACAGTAACTTCTTAAAGCTGTGTGATGTATCCCATTCCTAAAAAGGATATGTCTACAACGGTCTTGTATAGAATCAGAATATAATGGACCGAGACAAATAACTAATACCTATTATTGAAAGGTTACCTTTATCAATCAAGTTTAGTCTAAAAAATATGTCCTTTACGTGACAAGATTTCATTCCCACAAAACCCAAGATAACTCACATCAGTTATGCTGCCATCCTAGCTCTATCCCAGATCTAACTTTCCATGATTTTTACTACCAAACCGAGCCAATCAACTTAAAGCCGCCTCTTTGTCATCTTCTGTATTTCTCCTGGAACAGCACGACATTTGCTATTCTATTCAACATCCCAAGAAGGGTTAAAAGCAAAGAGTACTAACAAAAAGAACTCTTTATTTAACTTTTTAACTACGCTTCAATGGTTACTGATTTAAAAAGAGATATAATTGTCATTTATCTTCCTCACAGTTACTAATAAAAATACAGAAAGTATTTCATTGTTGCCGTAAAAAGGGACAACATATAATTCTATCTTTACCTTAACTGCCCCCCCCCCCAAAAAACCCAACAAAACCCAAATACTTAACTGAATGGTCTGAAGGGTTCTGGCTCTACTTATAACTGATAAATTAATCACCTTTGCCCGGCTTCATGTCTGAACCACTGTTATACCCTGGTGGGCTTGACATAGTTGATGAAATACGATGCTTGACAAAAGCATCCTCCTTTTTCATTAAGTCAGCAGATCAGATTTTTCATTAGTATCTTATTGATGCTAAGGTCTAATCTTTGATCTTCTAGTGACTTTTTCTTAAATTTCTTTCAAAAGTACTCTGCCCACTCTCATTGTAAAGCCAGAGGTCAGTCTGTTGCACACTCAGAAGGCAGTACTCGGGTGCAGATTGCTTTCTTCAGGTGCACAGGATGAAGATATGGTGAGTCTCGGACTTTGCTTGGGTTCTGCACATCAGGTGGGCACATCAAATCTGAGCAGCCCAGACTGTTTTGATCAAGACAGGCAGAAAGGTGAGCTGGCTTGGTCTCAACCAGTTTCAGCAGTCACATTGTGGGACAGTGAGAATATGGCAGGGCCACCCTGACAGCGCTTTGAAAGGGAAGCATTTGGCAGTGATGTCAGGCACCTGCCCTCACATCCCAACCAAAAGTTTGGTCACTTGGCACCAGTGTAGCTGGGCTCCTTCTCAGTCAGCACCGACTTACAGTGCCTGAGCACGGGAAACCTGCAAAGTCACTGCTGTTTCCAGGCAAGTTTCTGGCTGAAGAAACACACCGTGCAGGCAGCATCAGTTACAGCTTAATTGTTTCCACAAAGAGGTGTGCAAACACCTTTTTATTTGTTTACATAGCATGGCAAAGCTGTATGTCTTTTCCAGAAGAGCTCAAGGACTGAACACATTGGACACAGCCCATGTTTCAGTTTGCTACCAGGGTGGTATGAAGGAGGGTCACGGACTTTCCACACCAGGAAGACTTTCCCTAAAGCCCTCAAATGGGGCTGCAGCCAGATGTACAGCCCCTCGACACAGATGCTCAGAGGCTGAGTTCATCTACACCAAAATTGGGATTCACACATTTTTTCTTGAACAATATAGCACTGTAAACACATGTACGCGTTGCAGCAATTGCTACTTCCTCTTCCTCTCTTATCAAAGTGCTTTAGGGATTTGTCAGGGCAAAAAAAAAAGCACAAAGCTTTCCTTCATGCAAATTTGGAACCAAAGCCTTTGAGGAAAGATATAACAGAATAATTAAAAAAATACATCTTTAGGGTAACTGGTGCTTAGGGAGGCTTAGCGTATTCTGGTTTGATCTGGCTGCCGCTGCTACTTAAACAGGTGCTATCGACCTGAGCCAGAGGGACACACACATCTCTCTTGCTCTACCAAGTTCCTTCCTCACTTGTTAGTTTATATACTGCGTTTGCAAAGGCTGGACCAGTTATAAGCTCAAACTCTCAGTTTTCCTTTATTACCACCTGGAGGCAATACAAAAGGGTCAGTCAGGTTTTTATATTTATGTCCTTTCACGGGAAATTTACAGGTCATCACTGCAGAGATTTAACCCAAAAATCCACTGAAGTCCAGCCAGCAGAAGAGCCACGGAACTAGAAACCAAGCCCTGATCAATTTGCAGAATTAGGGGCAGGCCACTGGAGGAGCCACTAAAACAAGTAGTGAAAATGTCAGTGATATAAACGGGCCTGGAAAAGCCTACAGAGAGCAAGAGAACGCTGAAGTGTCAAAGATGAGGCCCAGAGACATCTGAATTAGGGAGAAAGAAATGTCAGCTCTGAAGGAAGAGGAGACTGATTCCAGAGAAAGTGCCCTGGATCTCCAATCTTTTCCAGAAAAGCTAGAGCTGAGTTGCAACTACCCTAACAAACACAACTGCAGCTTTACCTACCTCCTGCCCTGGATCAGAAGCAGGTTACTATAAGCAGTTCAACACAAAGATGCCATAATAAGGAGTCATGAAGAAAACTAAGAAAGCAGGGCATCACTTACACTATTGTTACAGGCGTGAACTATAGCATTTGTTCACATGCCCTCCAGCTGCTGCTAGTTATTAACAAAGCTCTACTCACAATGGAGGGATTAGCCGGAGTGAGTTGGCAAAGCTGCTTTGGGATGATGAAAGGTGTACGCATACCCGGAAGGATCGAGTTTGCCTCATTTCAGCACCATGTTGGTACATGGTGTCAGACAAGGTGCATCAGGATGCCCTTTTGGCACAGGGATAATCAAACAACTTCCATTCCAGGGCTCATGGGAGGCAAGTGAAGGTAAGCTCTCAAAGGGACAGATCTGTGATAGAATACAGAAGTGGAGAAGCTTGGGTGGGGACAAGACCAAAGGCTTGGTGTAGCTCTCCCACCATACAACTCTAATCCCCTCTTTGCTTCCTATGCTCTCATGCACTGCTCTGACCTCACCTCTCCTGCCTCTCCCATTCTTTCCCCAGGAAGGCTGCATTTAGCATGTGGTTACACGAACACTTGCTTCAATAGGCTCAGCAGCGCTCACCCTCCCCACCCATCCCCAGCCCTCTGCCTCTCATCCTGCCACTGGCACAGCAACTCTTTAGTGGGAAGGGAGCTCTGGAAATGAAGTCACTCGAATGACCCGGGTCAAAAGAAAAACTTTTAAACTGGAATAATTTCCGTGACCCACTTTAAAGTCCCTCTTCTAATAGCAGCAGCACAAGGACAGGTTAGGGAGCTACAGTCCAAGAGCAGGCAGCAGCAGCAAAGATAGTTTCTTAAAAGTTGGTATAACTCCTTCTTAAAGAGCAGGTGAGCCTGGAGATTTTTCCTTACTGCTAGAATCAGCCTACTGGACTTCAGAGAGGATACAGGTGGAAGGGTTCAGAAGATCTCCTACTCTGACCCCTTGTACCTCACAGACTCTAGCTGCATCTCTTACTTAACTCTTTCACAATAAGGCATCTTTTCAGCCCTGAAGTCGGGCTCTCTCCTGTTGCTACAAGTAGGTGAGCAAAGAGGGGAGGTCTGGACTTTCTCCTTGAGCAGTAAGGGAGGGAGCCAAACCTCAAGGCCCTGCTCCCAGCACACTGGAGGTGCCACAGAGAGGAACTGTTGGCCTCCACTTTGAGCCTGAGACAAGGTGAGAAAGTAGCTAATCTTCCCTCATCAGTCTGCTCCATCAGCTCTTCTGGAATTCAACACAGCAGATATCCATTGCTGCCAGCACTATAATTGTGATCACAGCTGAAGAACATTTTGGGAAGCACACCCAGGTCTCCATCTATGCAGATTTCCGAGAGCAGCACTGAGGTAGCCTTAACATCTCCTACAGCACCCAAGCACTCTCTTGTAATAAGCCCCCTGTTGCAACTCCATCCACCTACTGCTTTAGGCTGTGACTCTGCGACTTGCTATCCCAAGCCTTTCTTCTCCCTTTCCCCCACACCATCTTCAGTTTGTAAGACCTGCTCACTTGGAAGGGCTATGGGAGGTATTTGACTGTGAGGCACATGTACTACACCACGAACATCCACTGCTTTGCATTTATCACAGAAGTTCCCAGGAAAACAGTATTTTCTCAAGATATCTGTGTGTTTACAAGCGTACACACAACCAAACCTTGTTACTGCAATACTACAGAAATATGTTTCTAGCTTCAGCTTGTTCCTTAGGCCTCGTTCATACTTGATATTGCAAGGACTTTACATACATTTCATGGAAGCTTGAGTGTTAGATCTTTCCTATCTCTGCACCAAACCCATCAGGAAGTACGTAGAACCAAAGGGAGCAGGTCATGCTAGAGTGGCTATGTTTCACAAGCTCCTAAGAAGTTACTTTAAAAAAAAAACCAAAACAAATCATAGAATCATAGAATGGTAGGGGTTGGACAGGACCTCTAAAGATCATCTAGTCCAACCCCCCTGCTAAAGCAGGTTAGCCTAGAGCAGGTTGCACAGGAATGCATCCAGGCGGGTTTTGAATATCTCCAGAGAAGGAGACTCCACAACCTCTCTGGGCAGCCTGTGCCAGGGCTGTTACCCTCACAGTAAAGAAGTTCCTCCTCATGTTCAGGTGGAACTGCCTGTGTTCCAGTTTGTGCCCATTGCCCCTTGTCCTGTCGCTGGGCACCACTGAGAAGAGTCTGACCC